>KK502450.1:703738-751029 GCA_000688735.1 Glossina austeni
CTTTTTTTTTTTTTTTTTTTTTTTTTTTTTTTTTTTTGTATTTGTATATGTAATCGTGTTAATTTATTTATTTGTATTTTTATAATTATATTCTTAGAAAACAACAGCTTACATATAATAAAATATAATAATGAATAAATATAATAAATAGTAGAGAGATGATTACGAAGCCGTAATACTCAATAAATCGCATAAAAATATATAACATTCATAATACAGATTTATACTAAAAAATTGAACAGTTTTCTGAGAGAGGGAGAAAAAGCAGAAAATAAACTGAATATATATAATAAACATATAATATACATATAAACAATAATTGTGGGAAGAAATGCAAAGAAATTAAAAGGCGAAAAAACGCGAATCAGTAGTGTCGAGTAAGATTTAAGTTTACTAAGTAAGATAGGACAACATTTTCAAAATGTTGTTTTTCCAAAACCAATAGGTTCGCAAATGGATTGCTGATCGCTAAGTAAGTTAAGCCTAATAGATGAAGAGTGAATCAATCGTGTTTGTTTGCTAAAGCTTTCTAAGACTTAAGTTAATGAAGTTAAAATCTAATTCACGCCTACAAAGAAGCACAGCAAAGAATCGTTGAACGTAGTCGGTGTTTAAGACTTGGTTTGAGTACATCCTCCTCACCACCGAAAAATATGCCTTATGTTGATTTTGATATTCTTGTTGTGGCATTCAAACACACTCATCGAAAGTTCTCGGAATACTTATCGTAAATATAAAAGAATTTTTTTAAAGCGGTTTCCTCTCATCCATATGTCCATTCTTTTGTAGTCGTTTCTTAGAATTAATAGATTAAAGTTGACTTCTATTGGCTTGTTTGATGATCAGAAAAGGCTATGATACGCCTGCAAACACGTTTACAATAGCTACAGATATACTTTGGCAGATACGGTGTGAATGAGTGTGCAGGGAGCAAACTTGAATTTTTCCAATGCAAAGTTGGTAATAGAAGAGGGATTCACATCATATTGGTCAGTTGTACGTTCCTTGTCTCTATATGTGGAATTCTATCTGAATTCCATAATCTTTTCCAATATCATCCTGCAACGGTTGACGAGGGACACACCATTCGCAGGCTGACTTCCGAAGTTATTATGAATCGTAGTAGACTCAAGGCCCGTCGTCAGTCCAATAAATCATCCCATACGATATCGTAATCGTATGTAATTAATTGATTCAGCATCACCAAGTTTTTTCTCTTTTTTGCTTATTGGAAAAAGCAATTCGGGCCCAGACTTTATTCACTTTTCGAGCTGATGCGGGCGTTCGATTGCAAATTCTTACTCGTAAAAATAAATTAATTAACACAACTAATCAGAGAACTCATTGCTTCAGCTAGCATTTTTCTGCGCGTGCTACACACGCAAAGGTCATACACGACTTATATTACTGTGCATAACTTACATATATCAAATACATCAGATATAAAAGATATATATAAAAGATGAGTATTACTTTTGTTAGTCGTTCCACAGCCCTCCAGAATTGTTAAATTACACTTCGCAAGTCCTTTTGGAATTTCAATGATGACAAATTGAAATGACCTCGACCAACAATTCCAAACGTTCAATACAGAGGATCAACTTAACAAAAATCTGTGCATTTAAAAAATATTAAGATTTTAATTATCATTTTTTCTAAAAAACAACACTACTTTGCTTATCAGCAATAGACAAACAGCATCGTTTCAATGTGAAAACATTAGACGTCAGCTTTGCCCAGCAATGTAAGTTATCCCGTTAAAGCAACCATAACATAGTTTTTGGGCGCTGATGTAAAAAATATCCAAACGAAAGGAGAGAGGATGGTCATGCCTTTTGCTAATCATTTGGAAAAAAAATTATCACCGAATGGTTGTAAGTGCTGGCACAATATCCAAAGTGAAAAAATTCAGGCCTAACAAATCATTAGCATAAAGGGAAGAGCCGGAATATCCATGGCACCAGCATTTTTAGGGTCGGCTGGATTTCTTAATTAGTTCTGTGAATTGCTGCAACTTGATGAAACCATCATCGGGCAATGCCATCAACATGCCAACAACAATCAATTAGATTGATGTGAGTGCAACGGCATTCGGCTCTATATGACAGAATTCGCTTAGGAAACGATTGGATATCCTCCTCCCATATAGTTCATAGCCCCTTGTCTATAGTGTAAGGCGCGTAGAAAAAGACAACTTACTGCTTCTCGGTGCATGTGCTTACGATGACAGTCAAAATTTGGCCCCTATGGATAGGATCCAAAAACCAGATATCATTTCGATAAAAAAAATTCGTTTTTTTTCAGAAATATTTTAAAAAACTGCGTTTACCATTCTCTTGAAATACTTGCATGAATTTATCTCCACACTTGATATTTATTTAAAAATTCATAGCAACAGGACTACAACTTTCTTACATCATATTCTTTGCCGTAATAGGAGACCAATTATTGGTTAAAGTTACTTCTCCGCGTTATTTATAACATTTTTTAAAACAAGAAACTTTACATTATTTTATATCCGCTCAAGTACTAGCGAATATTTTACATCATCAACTTTGAAAAAAGAGAAAGGAAAAAAGAAAAGTTTTTTTCATTGCATCGCATCGCATAGTTAAGTAACTTCTCAATTCAATCTGATTAATGGATTTAAAATTACTAAAGATCGTTTTATCCTACGTAATGATCTCTTCTTAATGCCGCTTCTTACGCGATATAAGAAAAGACAAAAAAAACTTTTGTATTTGATTTTTTATGTTTGTACATGTATGCATGTGTATATGTATATACACAATGTATACAACAAACTTTGCTCGCAATGCAAACACGACTTTATTCTATTGTTTTTCACTTCCGCATGTTCGAGTATTTTAAAGCGTTTCTCGTTTACTTCATATATAGTGTTTTCCACGATAAACTTTTCTTATCGTTTAACTTAAACTTGACAATTTTTTTTTACATATCCACATATGTAAGTTTCGCCAAAGCATAAACGCACTCACCTACGTTTATATCTATCTACACAAAACACTTTAATTTATATTTGTTTTGCTTATGCAGAGGCGCAATCATCGACTCCGTTAGAGGTATGGAAAATACGAACCAAAAAAAAAAAAAAAATGGAAGAAATTGCAAATATTTTATATAAAATAAATTCGGTAAAGCGAAGTTAAACAAAAGAAGCTGACAAGTTTTCCTCTAAACAATTTCAAGTGATAAAAATAAAACTTTACCAACATCGACTCATAATTTTTTCAAAAAAATTGTTGACGGCTTTAGCGAGACGTTAACAATCGAAAAAGAAAAATATTGCTTAACACACAATACATATAAATAAACAATTTTTCAGTTATATTTACATTTACTTAAAATTTTAAATATCTAAAAAGTATTGAGCCCTCTCAAACTAAACTGGTTCTCTGAGTTGGGTTTTCTATGCAAACTTGCTTCGCATTCTTCTGAAACTTGCCCGCTGCATCTCACTCAGCGCAGATCATTCTCGTATCTCTCCAGAAAAAGCCTCTAGGATATCCTTTCGATGCGATTTAAGCGATGAATGCATTTGTTTAGATAGAAGTAAGCAAACTTTTCTAAATGGAAAAATCTTTTTCAATGACTTTAATCTTTTTTTCTTCCACGCTTTTTACGTTACGTTGATAAAAAAATGAATTTTTTATAATTAAGTCAGCAATGCATTCGTATATACGCTCATTATGCAAACAATAAATATTGAAAGTCTTACATAAAGTAAGTAAGCAGACTGGTACTGCACATGTAACAACCAACAGCGGAGCCCTGACCAACCCCTGACGTTCCCCTGCTTTGGCTTCTATATACGCGTATGCTTCGTTTTTTTGTTTTTTTTTTTTTTTGCATGCTGTGATTATGTGCGGAACAAATGATAATCTCATAGCCAGCTAAACACTTAAATACTTGATTGTAGGAGTCGTCGTGAATTCATACCCGACAATATTAAGCGTAACGATTTCTCCGTTCTTTCTGCAGGCGATTAGCATGGTCTCTGTTGCCTGTGGTGCCAGGACAAGTTCATTGCACATTAAGCAAACGTTAGTATTGCTCTATCTAGCGCCAGCTATTGCCCGTGTGGGAGTTCTTCATCCACTACGACAAGTGCTACTTCATCAACATAACCTATTAGAGTGATTGTTTTTGATGTCGATAGTGTCGACGCTGCACCTAAGCACACGGTTTTGACGGATTGCTTTGTTTGCTTTATGAAATATGATATGAAATCTATATAAATATATATAGGTAGGGATGTTGAGTCGTTTTAAACGCTCCTATTGGATTTCAAGACCATCTGCAGTCCATTCCAAAAATCAATGTAGAATTTTGGTATTTAACGCGTCCATCTTTACCTTATGTGTGGAAAACAAACTTGAACAGGTTTTTTTACATATAAGTGATGATTATCAACGATTCGCTCTAAGCTAAACATATCTTCCTAACTTATCTAAAGTTGTAATGGTGTACATTGGCCAAGTAATGCAATAAACATGAGAAAAATTAATGCCTTTTTTGGAAATACAAACTTGAAGCATTTTCAGCAATTGATGAACTAAAGCACAACCTACATAATTGCAGATCTTCAGAGATAAATTATCACAACTATTGTTGAAAATTCTTCAAGGTATACTGTAAGTAGAGAGTCGGCATTTCGAGTGAATGAATATTTTACAACGATTGAAAAAATATGCGCATATAGCAATACATGGAATTTCTTTATTCTTAACAGATGTTGTTGGTGACAAAGCCTTAGTTGCGTTCAATTAATCGTTTTCCGCTTAGCAATTCAATTTAATGATTTTAACCTTATATACAAAAATTTGCGATCGATATAATTAATCGGGATTATATATAATTTCTTCCGAAAAGTAGGTTTTTATGTGATTTTTTTCTCTGCTTCAATACCTGGTCGTCGATAACTTGCCTCATGGGATACACTAGTGGTGGTAATGAAAACATAGAGAGAACCTCTCGGTTAAAGGGGTGTCGGGCAATGGCTGTAAGAGACTTAATATTGAAGACGACTTGCCTGTCCGTCCGTCCGCCCGTCCCCCCGCCGGCAATCAATTTTAAAAATATTCGCTGTAGAATTTTTTGCTTAGAAGTGATTACGACAACCAGTAGCTAGGACCTCTTCCACAAAAAGTCTCTATTTAACACTTTTTTAAGCCCTTATGCCGGCAAAGCAATCAAGCGGTTAATGTGTTTGTAAAATTTTTTACGTGGAATCTCAAAAGTAAATCAACGGGGTGGCAGCTGATAGATTCTCGACGGTAGCGTCAAACTTTACAGGCAGCGAGGGGAAAGGGCAAATATTCCATCAAAACATTTTTAATTGTGTGAAATTTTTACATCTGTTCGATGGAATCCAAAACATTTGGTGTCCTGTTGTAAGTCTTATTAAAAAAGCAAATAAATAATAAATTACTGGAACAAGTGTTGTTGTTAAACGGGAAAACTGAATAAAAATACTGTCCACTGCGTCATAAGCAAATTAATTGATTTTCAGTCAGCATGTACAGCGAATGGTTATTATTCCTATTAATCTAGTTGGAGAATAAATTCTAAGACTAAAGTCTTAAAGCACTAGCTTCTAAGGTTCAGTATCTATCGGCTTCATTTAAAACTCTACCGGGCTGGAGTCGAGATTTTTACCTACTCGGCCACTAAGACTTATGTTAATTTTTAAATTTTAGAGTACACTAAGTTTTCTTTGCCAGCGAGGGAACACACTACCTAAGCGAGTCAAAATTTCATCACGATTCCGTGAGAATATTTATTTTTTGAGATTTCTCCTGAATCCTAAGGAATGTTATGCCGGAAATAATAAAAATTAATTTACTATTCAGCCCCGGAGATGGGTATTCTACGTAAAGAGCAACAAGTAAATGAATATTTATGGTTACAAGTACACATGTGTGTGACAGTTCGTTATCATGAATTTGTAAACTTTTCAACTACGCTTAAGGATAGCTTTTCTCATTTACGAACTTGAAGACTCGCCCAACTGCAATCATTTTCTATATCGAACACTGGAGGCCTTTAATTTTTCAACACATAAAGACAAAGTTTTATTGCCTTTAATTCATGTCAAGCGTTAAGAGTTCGCCATTAAGTCATCCCTATATGTGAATATATTGTGTAAGTGATTTTTTTACAAAACAAAAATAAATATAAACATTTTTTATTTTTAAAAGCAAACAAGGAGCAAATAAATAAATTTATCTAAAACATTTTTTCGAATTTCAAAGAAATCCAAACATTTAGTTCATATTTCCCGGATATCAGCTTTTTTTTTTAATATTAACAAAAAAAACAAAAATATTAAAAGCGTACGCTATGTAAACATATGAAAATGACTCACTTTTTTATATTTCATCGAACATCAAGCAGAATTGCTAAATAAATTAATTTTGTCATACCGGTGGTGGCGATGTCCACCAATATCCACATTTCTCTAGTGTTGAAAGGAAATTTTCGATGCAAGGGTTACGAGATTTTATGTTTTATGATTTCTGATAGTAAAATTAATAATAGCTTCACTTGTGTAAAGTTACATTTCAATGGTCAATTTTCCCTCACGAACCCATTCTTATTTCAGAACACAACAGCCACAAACTTCTTGAACGTCATTTTGACAGCCAACGTTGTTCAAAAGCTGAGTTACGAATTTGTCCGAATATCCTCACTGACAGATGTGACAGGGAGTTTACGTAGGTTCCTGCCGTGGAGGCTTAACCCTACGGTGCCCGATGGCACACGGAGTGAGAAAGCGTCACTCGCGCCCCGCTGGGAACAGGGAGGCTCCTAAGCAGTTTCAGATCAAGGGCATGTGTATGGCATGCCCTTCCCTCTGACGGAGGCGAGGCCTATCTAACACCAATATCCTCACGGACAGCTAACAGAGGGTCAATCGGGGCCATAGTCGCCCACAACGGGTAGAACATCATCGGCCTTTTCTTGTTCTTTTGCTCTTTGAAAGCAGTCGCTTTGATGCAGATGCTTACTTGCGTGCTCTGAAACAACTGCTGGGGAAAATCATTGTTTAGTTAAAATGTGTTTCGCTGGGGCCTCTGCACACGTGCTTGTCATACAATCCGCTCATACAGTTACGTAAAAATATCCTTCGATTTATGTCCCGATTATCCCGATATTGCCCCGACTAGATTTGTACCGTTCATGGATCACGAATAGCTTAGGGTTTTATTTATAAAGTTAGAAGGACTACCTAAAGTCAATTATTTACTAAATTTGGAAAAAAATTAAATAACAGAAACTAATGTTTTGACCGATTTTTGTCTTCGAAGGCAAGGAATAAAAATTTGGTTTTTTGCTCATTACTCATAAACTACAGCCGATAAGTCTATCAAAAATTTGCACGTATGGACGATGTTGTACTAACTACACAAATATGGGAGAAATTGACCATGCCTATCCAACACTATTGTGTATCAAAACATAATTTTCGTTTTCAATATCTTTATAAAGAGCAGAAGCAAGCTTCAAACACCCTCCCATGTATATAAATTCTTGGCGAGTTTCAAATTCATAATGCTTTTAAGTATGTCCGTCCGTCCTATGTCCATTTATCCATCTGCACAACGTGTAGTACCACAAACATTCGTACCGTAAACATTCTCCTATTGGCAAAGGTGAAGATGTCGCCTTGACGAGAATTCGAAAAGAACAAAGACCAAGAACACGCCTAGAATACGCCCATCCGTTTATGTAAGAAAGATTATAAGCAATTTTGCTCTCCGTGTTTTTTGTTTGTTACCCAAAATGACACTTTTATTCTGAAAACAGAAAGGCTCAATCACGCCCCCCCCCCCCCCCCCCCAATATTATAGAGCATGAAAATTTTGTTCTTTGGGTTTTTTTTTATGATTACAGTGATGGATGTAAAAAGTTCGGTCACGACCGAATATAATCTTCTTATGTGTTTTTTGGCAGTGCAATTAAGCCGTGCACTTGCAATCCGTATCTCTTAAAAGCAAAACCGGTTAAAAGCACTTTTAAATGTATTTCAATGGCTTTTCGATTTCACAAGAATTTAAATGAAAAGTCAATAGACGGAGAAATCCAACCAAATTCTGAAGTTATCAACAAGCTCATATACTATATACAAATAAAAGTTTTGTGAACCTTATAAACAAATTGTACTGTCCCTGCATTCTCCGTTGCACACATCGAATACATAGAAATATTTGCTGCTTCATACAACACAATACGATGCAATAAATAAAAAACAATGTAACAAGGCCTTCTAGTATATTGTATTGTTGTTGTTGTTATTGTTGTTGTAACATCGCATCGTTGCGTTGGCAGACTTTTTGTTTGATGTAATTTGTCATAACATATGCTGGAGATGATAAAAAAGCGAAAAAAGATTTTTCTGTTTTTTTTTTTTTAATATTTATATTAGTTTTTTTCTCATTCCTAACGATGATAATGATGATGATGATAAATGAAACTTTGTTAAGAATCATTAAAAATATGTCAAAAATTTCTATGTCAGCAACTCTCTGATTAGTTAGTTAATGACTAAGAAATATTATCGCACCTTGGATTGACAACGATCTCCTGTACGTACGTACGTACGTAAGATTGCGACTAATGAAAATCGTTGTTCTCATTTTCGCTAACGCTAATGCTTACAAAATTTGTCCTTTAATGTATTCTTTATAAGTACTAGAACCGAACTAGAAACAAGCCAACAAGTAAGTACGTGATTTGAAATTTGTATGAACAATAAAAACATTGTTAATGATAACCATTCTTATGATAAAAGGAAATTTTCATATCTACAATAAGAGCCAAGGAGTTTATTAAATTCATGAAAAGTTCGCAACGTAGCAACAAAGCCTTGAAATATTTTGTGTGTGTACGAGTTAAGCCTTATTAATGGCGAAAGTGAAGTCCCAATTTTCCTCAAGAACTGGTTCTCCACATCAGGCTTATTCCCGCAAATTCGCCTGGAACCTCCAATTTCTTTCTTTACTCGAACTAGGAACTTGTTGCATAAAGTCATTTAACCGGTAGAAGCATTTTTCTTAAGACTTTTCCGAACTGAAGACGCTTTTTGACGAAGTCTTGTGAATAAGCTTTTGACCCACCGAGCTCATCGGAAAGTAGCAAGAGTTATTTATTGGAATTTCTCACTAGACATTAGACATTCATTAACCTCAGTTTAACTAAAATTGAAGATCGCCCTTCTCTTTATGTTATGTGAAGATTGCTATGCCTTTTCATTTGGAATAACGATATCGTTTGAAGATACTCTTGCCATCTGGGCGTTGACGAACGTATGCAGAATTCAAGCCGTTTCTCGTTTCCACTAGATTTTCATCTAAAGTACTTTCAATATATTATTCTTCAGGCTTTGTTTATTAATAACCTAAAAGTAAAGGTTCTGTTCACTGCACCATAAAGAAATAAAACAAAAGAAGTAGTGAAGAATATGAGAACCGGTCATAAGTATAGTTGACGAGTGAATTGTTTTCGACTAAAAATTGTTTTTCGAATTCATTGGTTGATGCTTTTTTTTGCAAAATTAATCGCAGTCCCATGAGATCTTTTTTAAGACTTTAGTTCAATAAAACTCCGATTAGTGGCAATAACGGATTCAATCGGGATCAAACATTATTGCGTGTCCTAATTAAGTTAAGTTCTTATTCATATCGATGGGCATAGTTATCATTAGCTCAGGCAATAAAGCCTCTTATGAAACTATCAAAGGTATTGGGTTTGAGATAATCAGGTTCCCATTAATTTGAGTTGATGTGATAATAGAAACTCTCGGCCATTCAATCTTTGCTTGTGAGTTGTTGTTTAGTGTGTAGGACCAGAATCTTGTCATTATCACAATTAATCCAGGGTTGGAAAACTGTTTCTGAAGTCTATCGAGACGATAGTCCGCAATACAGTTTTTCTTAGTCAAGAGTTATTTTTTTGACTTCTTGTTTAGTGTGTAGGACTAGAATCTTGTCATTATCACAATTAATCCAGGGTTGGAAAACTGTTCGTGAAGTCTATCTAGACGATAGTCCGCAATACAGTTTTTCTTAGTCAAGAGTTATTTTTTTCACATTCTCCAAATCTATTCCTATTATTGGAAGCTGACACCAAGCGCTCCACACGAATAGAAAAATAACTTAATAATTTAATAGTTGATACAGTTTACCGTCATACGACAAGTCGTCATAGTTGGAATTATTTAATGGCTTTGCCGGCACCATTGCGTTCACAGTTTTATAGCGCTTACTTAAATCGTTTGATCCGGCAGAAAAGAACAGGTGTAAAAGAAAGAGTTTTTATAAAAGGCGAAAGGCGGATGGTAACGGTTTGGTTTATTTTATAATACACAAAATATATACAAAACTTAAAGGCTATAAAAAATAAAATCACTTTTCCCAGAAGACTTTAAAATTTTTTGAATTTCATTTTATTTGTTAAGTTTACCGAAGCTTTAAAAATTTTGCTTAATACTGTTTAACCATAAGATCAAAAACCGAAATTAGCTTAAAGTGTATAGCTTTTGGATATATTTATTTCGATTTGTGCTTTTTTGCGGTTTGTGAGAAAAAATTGTTTTTTTGTGCACAAAAATTCAACAATTATTGATTGATAATGAATTGAATTTAAATTAAAGTAAATTTTAACAAACGTGCAATATTTGCTCAAAAATGTGTGTACACATATTTATCTTGAAATTTTTAAAAAAAATATTTGTTTTTAATTTTGTTTTTGTTTTTTTAATTTTAGATTAAAACATCAAAAATATACCGAAAATTTAAATTTTTGTTCAAAAAACATTATTTTAACTTTTAATAGTTTTGGCCACGAAAAGTGATATTTCGGGCTATACTTCCATGGTACTTACACCGGTGTCCCAGCTTTTGCTGGCATAACATGTCCTTCGCAGTTCACAAGTCCTACTACGATAATAGTTTCGAGAAATTTCGCATAATTGACATAAATAATTTCTGCAGGACGTGAGACGTTCCATTTTTTGTACTCTATCGAAATCTTGTTCATTGGGAAAAAAGCAGAATAACCTCAGGGTTCCCAACCATTCCAGGTTATTTAGAGAATGCCTTTACTCAACTAAGTCCTTAATCTCTTGAGTTCGAATTTTTAAGGGTAGCGTTCGTGGACAACTCGATCAATTACCTTTTCAGAGAAACGTTTCTTCACCCGAATCCTCATCGACTTCAGGAAGCTTCCAAAGTCTTCCAAAAGTCTTTTGGACAAATTGTGTTTTCATAGTAGTATTCGAACGTTTCTGCAAAAGCGTTTTCATTGACAGCTGATGCTCATGTTCAGTCATTTCATAATAAAAGTTTTACTCGTACGATCGGACTCAACTGGAATAAAAACCGAATTTACAAATCTCTCGTGCTTCCCTCGAACAGCTACCGAAAGTGTACCTCCACCACTTTATTTCTTGCGTTGCTCTGCAGCCCATCACTGATGGGAAAGCAAGGGAAACCAAAAAATAGTTATTATCAAGAAATTTCAGCTGCATATACTTGTGTCTGTGTATAAAATTTATTAGTTTAAAGCAACGAGTGTTAATATGTTCTTAATCGCTCTTAAAGATTGAAGGAAAAACTTTTCAAGTTAGTTAATACGTTCATTACACGCTACTAAAAATTTAATGAAATCATTTAATTCCTTATTTAAATATCCACCCGCCAGTTATCTGCTCTTGTATCTACCAATTATAACACAAATCTACATGTGATCTAATTTAGCACAAAGCACATATGTAGACGTATTTGCAAATTTAAATGTTCCTTAATTTAATAATTTTTGTTCGATTTTCTTTTGTTTTCATACCGCCCATATAAGGACGGGAGCATATTCCTTAAGTCAAAATGTTTGCAACGTTCAGAAGAAAGCATCAAAGATGCCATAAAGTATTTATATTCCTAATTAAGATCAAATTCTAAATTGATTCATGGCTGTCCATCTGTCAGTCGGTCTGCCCTTGTAAAAGCTATGGAAAACATTCTTCCTGTAACGGAATTTCGCAACAACCTTGAAAATTCCTGCTTACAAAAGATCGGCCTCGTCGGTCAAAGGCTAAGCTTTCCCGGTTTTCTGCTCATTACTCATAAACCGCAATAGCTATACTTTAGAAATTTCCACATCTATCCTACAAAAAGGGCAAAAATCAGGGAAGTGGCTGATTGTCACTGGGGCGTTCTAAGAGTCCACCTTATTCTACAGAGTACAGATATAATATTTTTTCTTTCTTTCTTAGTCTGCCTTAGTAGAACGCAGTGAGTTGCTGGGTATAAGAAATTCGTTCATGCCCGAACTTACTTGTTTTCTCCTTCTACTTTCAATTAACTCCTCCGTTGAAAAAAGGTAAAGTACAACTAGCTATAAACGCCAGAGATTTAGCTTGTCGATTTGTTATTGTTGTTGTTTGTTTGTTTGTTTGTTTGTTTGTTTCTGTGGAAAAACTTCATTATGTTCCTTTTCATTTTCTGCATATTTGGAATTCATCCGTTTAATTATACGCAATTAGCTTTTATTAAAACAGCTTAGTTTTTATTATATTATGTAAAAGTATCTCTCTCTACCTTACAGTATATTGAGCTAAATATTTAATTTTAATATTAAATTACAATAATTATTATGTTTATTCCTCTTTCATGGCTGAAGGCTTTCTTTTTAAGATTATATGCAATGAATAAGTACACCCAATGCTCTTTTTACCCGATTTTTTTTTACACGAATTTGATTTGACACGAATTCAAAAGAAAAAAAATTTCTTTTTTTACATGAATTATTTTGCTTTAACACGATTTTTAATATTTTTTAATTTCTTTTATATTTATGGATTTCAGATATAATTCCCTTTTTCCAAGAAGTAGAAGTTATTTTTTTATAAAATATTTAATGAATTAAAATGTGTAAGCACGAAATAAATTAAGTGAACTCTAACAAGAATTACACGAATTTTTTTTACACGTATTTGTTGGGAACGTATCTATCGTGTAAGAAGAGAATTAGGTGTAAACAATAATGTGAAGAGGGATCGATGATCCGTTTACTTTGAAAACAAAAGGAAATTTCTACCAACAAAAAAGATCACAAAAAAATTCGCTAGTCATCTTGATTGACTAAGTAAAAGAGAATGGAATGATTATCTATGCTACGAGCTAATGAAACTTTGGCGGCTTCTAACCAATGGATACGGACTTGGAAATAAATTACGTTGTGAACATTAATTGCAACACTCCTTGAAATGACTTCAAAAAAAAAAACTTAACAAAAATAACACGAGCGTCCGTTAACGAGTACGGATATACCGGAACGTAACTCTGTCCGGCCAAGCAATATTTAAACAACGAGCTAATAAAAGCAAAAAAAAAAAACATAGTGTTTGCTAAACACACTTTACAGTAATCGAGTAAAAACAAAGGGCGGCATAGTTGAAATATAGTTAGTAAGGACATGCCCAGGAAGTCGTAAAGCCTTAAGTTCTAATTATTATATTTCAACGACCGAGCAGACACTTAATTAATTAGAGGCATCGCAAGCGGGATGATTAGTGTTTTGCGTTAACAAGTAGATTAACGAACGTATAGAGAACAAAGAGAGATTTCATTGTGAAAAATTTGTTTTTTTATATAGACTGCAGAATGAAAAATCGGAATTGAATTTTTAATTCCCAATCTGTAGTTTGCCTATGTTTCACTACCTCTTGTCTGATCATTGCAAGGGAGATTCAGCAAAGGTCTAGTAGCTCGTTGGATAGCAGATGCTTGATAGCCTCAATGCCAGAGACAGTTATCTAAAGTATTTTCGCAATACTCATTGCAAGGAAGGTCGACCAAGGTGGTGTTCAGTTATACTAAGAGAAGATATTAAGCCAGAGCGAATTTTCGTTTTTGCGTTTTTAAGCTAAATCTTAAATTGTCTTACTGTTTATAGTGCTAAGTAAGACATCGAATAAGAATTTTTTGACATGCGCGATTCTTTTTGCACGCTATCTATAACACCGTCTAAGTTCTTAGCCAACCAACTTTCTTCGCTTCGCTTTGACTATCCCAGCTGGATGACTTTGGCAATGAACTTCTGTTTGTGTTTTATATGTTTCTAAGGAACTGTTGTTTGTTTAAAAAGCTAGTAAAGTCTCAATTACTATTTATTTAAAAGCTTTTTGTCCTCTTGGAGTTCATACCAGGAAGATACGGAATGGATGCAAATGGAACTGTTTCCAAAACTCATATAAGACTCTTGTACAAGTTCATAATTGTGTGGCAAACTAAATGTAGTCTAAAGTCTTGCAAGTAAACCAATATTTATACTCCCGATCGTTTTCACGAAAAAAAAGAAAAAAAATGCAATTGGAGGGCGTGGCAGATTTTTTTCCACTTTTATACAAATACCATAAGATCAGCAATAGCATTTTAATGAAAATTTCTATCCCTATATCTATTTTAAGGTATGGTTAATAAGCAATGCTTTTGAAAATAAAAGGCGTTTTAGATTATATTATACTGTAGGTGTGGCCTATGATCAATTTGGATCAATTTCAACACCAGCCTGCTCAAAAGAGTTTCCAATGTCTATCTATCAAGCTTCAAGTCAATATCTAATTTTTTGCAATCAAAAGACTGTTTACTATAGACGGACAGAAAGACAGACAGATGGATAACGAAAAAAGGGGATTTACTTAAATCAATTCAGATTTTAATACTACTTAAGTATATAAGACACATAGAAAAGAATAAAAAAATTAAGTAAACAATTGTTAAGTACTTTCAAGTATTTTGAAAATACAAAAACCATCTAAATGCACCACTCACTCGTGTTATTTGCGATGCGCTTTTTTTTTATACTTCTCCGCTTCTGTTTTAGCTTTTTAAACTCATCGTCATTTTCTACAATTATTCGGAACTAGAGTCACTTTTTTATATCATTTTGTTTATATATGTAAGATAGACATCCAAATATATTAATAATTGATTAGTTATGGGTCCCCCTAATATATATAGTTTCTGAGATGTCTGAAGTTGCGTTCCTGGTGTTGCCAGCATTTTGATAAAACGTGCACGCCCTTAACCTTCGGTGGTGTGACTTAGTATTCTTTTGTCTTTCTTAGCTCCATGGAATGTTTCCAGTTTTCTTGTTTTATTGCTTGTGTGTTACGCGTTCATCTAGGCGAGCTCTTGGTAAACAACATTTAATTCTTTCTTAATTCGCTTCCGTTTTCATCATTTCATTTCAACGATTTGGACGATCGTTTCAATTCTCTCCTCTTCGATTCTAAATTTGTATTTACGGTGATTACATAAATTTCAACATTTTTATCACAGTCCAGTAAGCTAAACAGTAAGTCAATAATATTGATGTGAATTGAATGTGAGAATGAAGATAAGCATAAGAAAATTTGCGAGTAAAGCAGATTAAAAGAACATTTGAACTAAGAAAGATGTGTTTTTTTTTTTTTTTTTTTTTTTGTGTTATTTTAAAGTGATTTAAAAATTTTGTAAAGTTATTTAAAAAGAAATCAGCAAAAGAAAGAAGCAGCACACTTGAGTTCGTTTACAAAATTGCATACAATTTAAGTATGTAGCATAAACTAAAATAAAACACTTGAATGAATGCATTTGGATGACAGATAGACTTTCACCAAGTGTTACTGTCAGTTAGTGTTTTCAGTCAAACAATTTTAAATGTCAAGCGTGTTATTTGGATACATTAGTTGAATCTGCTTCTCTTCTTTGCCTCTTCTTTTTTTTTCTCTCTCTCTCTCTCTCTCTCTCTCTCTCTCTCTCTTTCTCTCTTTTGGTCTATCTTCTTCATTACTTTTGCTTTAACAATTTTTATATGTTTTCGAAGTGCATTACAATGGCCAAAGTAAATTCCTTTGCTCATATCATATGTAACTAAAGTGAATCTCTGAACGAATATCTTGATATGTACCCACACATATATATATATATATATATATGTATGTACTGTTTATGTCCTTAGATATATATATATATATATATATGTATGTTCAGTTAGATAGAAAATCATTTAAGTCCTTTTTGCAATACTTGCCAATGCTAGCTATTGTAGGGAACAATAGCGAGTTTTACAAGAGTCGAGTATAGCTTTCTTTTCATTCTATGCTTTCTTTTTTTACAAGATTTACTTTGATTGTGATGAAGCGAAATAACTAAGAATGCAATCTGTTGTTGAATGAATCAACCTGTGAGCAAACGAATGAATTAATGAATGAGTGAATGAATGAATGAATGAATGAATGAATGAATGACTTATGCAAGCATTTTTATTTAACTGTGTACGATGATAATGCTGATAAAACGTGGATGGAAATAAGGTCACAATGAAGTTCAAAATGAGAAAAGGGTAACACACGAAAAGCCATCCAATAAAAGAAGCGCACCAAAAGAAAGCTAATTAAATATCAAGAAAAAAAAAAAAAAAAGAAAGAAGAAAAAACGAAAAAAATGAAAAAAAGAAAGGAAGAAAGGAAGAACGAAAAAAAATGAACGAAGAGCTTAAATTCTTATTAAAATGGTGACTGCTGTCATAGTGCTGCTGGTCATCAGCTTTGTCAGTCATTCATATTGTGACTTAATTAACGTTGTGTCTTAGTGTTGAAGAAGCTTTTGATAGATGAAAGGTTTTTATAATTAGAATGAATTATGCTAAAACATGAATGCATACGTAAGCAAATTGAAGAGGAAAGTACTTTCCTTTGCGTATATATATATATATAAATATATATATATATATATGTGCTGAGGAAAGATTGTGTTCTTCTCAAACCATTCATTAGATAAGAAGAAATAACAAAATCATGAAAAATTTGAACTCATTTCATTCAACGAAACTTCTTAAACTTAGTAATTAAATGATAGCGCAAAAAAAAAAGATTTGCTTATTAATCGCTAAAAAAGTGCGTATAAGTCATCATTGAAAGATAAGACTTTGTGTGACTTTGTTGTCGAAATCGAAGCACTCGAATATGTGCATTAAAGATCTTATTCTGAATCAACTTGAACACGACAGATTGTCTGCTCTTTTAGGAGGTGAAATGAATGAAAAGAAATGAAAAATTTTAAAATATTCTTGCCGATGCCTTACGACCTTAAGCCGATGGATATATGTTTCTCAAAACATTGTGAAAAACTCAAAGCAAAGCTTATCTGGTTTGCCGTACTCAAGTCCTTCTATGTTTCTCAAAACATTTCGAAAAACTCGAAGCAAAGCTTATCTGGTTTGCTGTACTCAACTCCTTCAAGAAAAAGCGCGCATGATCAACAGCAATATCATACCTTATCTCTGCAGTCGTCAAATTTCGGGCACAGTCGAGAAAAACACTGATTCGATACATATTAGTAGTGAATGTATGACCTTAGCAAAGGATCTCGAAGATGAAAAAAGCGCATGCAATTTTTTAACGCCAAAAATAGCAAAACTTAATTTCTGTAAATTGGCATCAAGATAGGCATTGGCGTGAGGGCATTGAGTGTCGATATTTTGATTTTCAAAATGGAGACAGAGACGTCACACAGACTTTGAAGTTTACTTTCTTAAGATGACGGCGCATATATCAGCTAAGTGTTAACTTTACCTACGTACCTTAATTTACTCAACATATGAGAGAATAGAAAAGCAACTGCAAAAGCCAACTATTGGGGTTTCGCTGTAAAATTATACGAACACTTAATACCTGCAGCCGGAAAATAACTGACATTAACGACTTCGAAAATGCTATTTAGTCGGAGTTCGCAATAGTCAGGCGTTGTTTAAATGTTGATGATTTTGTAAACTACTGCCAACAGACTCGCTTACGTAAACTGCTTCTGTCCACGTCTCGTTTTTTTGGCCATGCCCCGATTTTCAAATAAATTTTCAAGTGCGAAAATGCTGAAGATGATACAACACAAACAATGCCTGTGTGTGCATGTGCGTAATGTAAAGCAGAAAAGAAAGCAGGCGTAGCGAAAAACAATCTCTTCTTCTAGTAAGGTTATCGACGTTACCTAATGCTTATGACGAGATTAACTTGAATTTGAGTAATTTGTTTGGCACAAAGTGCTTTTGTACGTCCTTCTTGACCTAATAAAATCCCATTTGATTTGATAGAAAAAAGACAACGAAAACTTATTGGCTTAAAACATGATAAAAATTTCATATATCTCTTCTACTTTTGTGAGACAAAGTCTATGTAGTCAAATAGTGGCTATTGGAAAGATGTCGAAGCCCAAATAGCGCACGAAACAAGCTTATTTCGGTCCTTGTGCTCTTGCGTCCTTCCGAACTATTTCACGAAGTTCTACAATCGAATAAATCCGAATCTATTTTTACACCGTACGCCATTTCTTGTATAAATGTATATTAAAGTTGTTCGGGTATATGCAACACACGGAAGGACGTGATATAAGGCCACTTTTTATTACATCGATTGAAGATTGTCTGTCCATCTTGATTTCTTACGTTCAAGCTGCAGGTCGACATTTTTGACATATTTGGACGGAATTTGGAACACCGACTTGTTTTGACCCAAGGATGATCGCTACTAAAGGTAGTTCGAATTGGACCGCCTTCTCGAGCATAATAACCAACAAAATTTTGCTTTATGAATAACTGTAGAGTGGTGATGTGCCGTAGCCCATCATAGTGTTAAATACTTGTTTTTTGATTGATTTATTTTAATAGCCTCCTCTCCTTTCCTGGATACGATTGTGTGTAACTTTTCTGATAATGAATCAAAGAGATCCCTCCCGCTAAAAAGTTATTATTATTATTATTAATATTATTATTATTATATAAATTTAGCCAGAGAATAAATTCTACGACTCAAGTCTTAAAGCACTAAAGCATCTAAGGCTGTCGGCTTTATTTTTATTAATATTATTATTATTGTTAATAAAAACTCTACCGCACTTAAGATTTGAACCCACGGTCATTGAATTGCTAGTCGAGACTCTTATCTACTCGGCCACTCAGACGGATGCTTAAAAAGTTAACTGCGTAATTTTCACTATAAATTTAATAACATTTTTAGCGAGATTTGACGAATTATTTTAAACGCCATCCCTTAGAAAATGAAGAGATGGTTTACTTTGCAAATTTCTACGCAAATAGCCATAAGGCCATGGGTATCCAATTCAATTCAATTTATCGCGTCACAACTTTTGCGCTTGTACGTCTTACGTACGTTCCGTTGAAGCATTAGTGATTTTTTAAATATTCATAAATTAAATGAATCCTTTTACATCATTTTAGTGCATACATCGTGTCTTACATCTGCCATGCCATTATTGTTGCTAGTGCTCTGACCGTTTGTCTTTCTAACCCATACAGACAACCGCGCCAATGCATTTAACTTTGGAAAAAAAAAAAACAAAAAAACTATAACGAGAACCAACGAAAGAAAAAGAACATAGAAAGCTAGATAGTTATTGAATTTCGTACATATATACAAGTTCGCTGCTAACCATCATGTGTTTTAATGGAGTATTTTCATGTTCCTTGACAATAGCAACACGAAAAGCAAGAAAAACAAAACAGAAAAACCAAGTCACCAAAAATTTCTACATTTTACTTTTTCTCCGCTTGCTTTCATGTTTCCAAAGATCTATCCATGCTTTGTCCATTCGCAAAGTTTTTATGTTTCCATGTACAGATTGCAATTGTCCTCTTACTGTCTCTGCTACAGTTGTAATTGTCATCGAGCATTTTTATTGTTATTGTTTCTCCAGATTTTTTGGAAGCTCGCCATATATGTTGGCTTTAATGCATATTTTTGCACATCTTTTTTTTTTTTATTTTTTTATTTTTTTTTTTCTTTTCCACTTTCAAATGGCTCCACGTTCAATGGCTGCGACCATTTATATAAACTGTTTCATTTAAGCATACAACAATTTTTGTCATTTCAGATTTCTGGTTTATCTCTTAGCGAAACAAAAATTAAAAACCTTACCGCCATTGAGTATACAAAACTTCAAATGCTTCTGATCACAACGGAGCGGAACAATTATCTCAACAATTGGATGCAAATGCAATCACATTGATTGCGCTTCCACTCTTTTCCTCCGATCTAATCAACTTTGCGCATTTTCTCTTTCTTATATCAATCAGACATTTATTCTCCTCATCTTCTTCTTCTTCTTGCGTCTCATATGCGTTTTCAAAAGGGCTTTTTTCAAAATTTATTGGCTGATTGTCCTCTAAAATGTCATTTAACTGACAAATATTCAATTTCTTCCGGTTTTATTTGTCCGCATGTTTATGAAATCTATTAGTTCCGTCCGTCAGTCACATTATTCGAAGTGAAAAATAGAAACTTTTCCAATAATAATAATTTCTGTGCAAATGATTGACACGCATTTATTGTACATGAAGCTATTTAAACTTTTCCTCTTCCAGCTGATTGGCACCATCGGAAAATAGAAACAGAAAAAAGATGTAATAAGAAAAATATGGAAAATAAAAACAAACTTTTTCAAAAGTTAGTTAAAACTCTTAAGACATGTCTTATAAATCTCGCTTTCTACTGTTAGGTGGACATAAAAATAATTTCTTAAAGGTTTCTTAATTTCCTTATATGACAGAAGCACTTTTCAATGACTGCAAGGCGTGCAACTGGCATAGTGGTGCTCACCAGCTCGATATCCTTTCTATTTTCCTGCAAAAGTCTGATAGAATTATGTTGGAAAGAGGTATAGATAGAGATAGATCTGCAACATATAAGACAATGTGTTAGGGTCAACAAAGTGTTTGTATTCCTTCACAAAAAATCGCTTGTATTACGCGTTTTCGTATTAAAAGTAGACTCGAATCGCTTTAGACTCGTTAGAATCGAGTGATAGCATTTAAGAGGTTTACGCAAATTTTCGGTACGCAGTAACATTGCAAGAAAGGCGTTATTAAAGGCAGCCACTGATCTGTGAATGTGAGGATGGAAGCTTCTAGCCAACTAGCTGACCTACAATGTTCGATGATCTTCAAATGATTGGATCTTCTTATGTAATTTGTATTAATGCAGCTAATCTCTGTTATCAGTATCACTGCTTTTTTCTATCATTGACGCGGTAAAGGAAAATCTTTCCACATTTACCATCTAAAGATGGAAGTACACGAGGCTTATTCCTCTGCTTTCAATACCGTCAAGCCATCAGAGATTCTATAAAGTGTGCGTAGGTGAGGTTTAACTATTTTTTGTTTGCTGTGAGATCAATTCTTCAATTTTGAGCATGTTCACTATCCCACACACAAATGTAATGTTAAAAATTCCTTTGTATTGGGCACAGCTAGGATTTGAAAGTTGTCGTGATTCGGTGAATAGCTTACACCCAACAGCACGTAATGATTTCAAATTTTTTGCAAAGGTTTGCCAAGGCGAAGCGTTTACAATCGGACAGCCTTATAATCAACCACATACATATTTGAAAAAACTTTCGAAGGATTGATCCTAGCTCTGTTTACAGGCTTATTATTTAAACATCAAACATCATAAATATATACACACATATCATGAGTCATCAATACCCGGGATTAAGTAGGAAAAAAAAAATTTGGTATTTGCATGATTCGACTTAATTTCCTTGTAATACAATCGGTCGAACGCATTCTTAACATTGCGATAGACTGTAGGCTGAGAAAACGTGCTGTTACGCTCTGCAGCACTATAACACCATTGAGAATTCTTCGCCCTTCGATCTATCACATATATACGTAACCTTCTACAAGCATGATACAATTAACCCAACGATTCTCTAACTCTAACATGTCGGTATCTTTTTATGGAACGATAGTTCAAGATCTTCAAAATATGCTTTAATTCCCGCAATGAATTTATCATTTGATTCAAATCCTTTTCCTTGTAGCATCCTTTTGATATTAGCAAATAGATAATAGTCGCGGGAGGCCAGACCTAATGGATATGGCGAATAAATGAATATTTAACACCATGTGTCTCCCATTGATTTATTGAAAAAAACAAAGTGGACCGTGACCCACAATGAAATACTCTACACCATCCTACAGTTATTCATATAACGACTTTTGAAAATAAAGCGTTTTGAGAGAAAAAGTCGAAAATTGCTTAGATTCGAACAATTTTCAATAGAATTCGTCCATGGACCAAAGAGTGTCAGTGTACCAAAATGTCATCAAACTATCTCAGAAAGCGATTCCCAATTTCCGAATCGCAGTCCACAATCTTCTTACGGCATGAGATCAAAAATAAACAGAGAGCGACGTTAAAAATCGTGAAAGTTGAGCCAATACCAGCAGAAATCTCTACCTACTTAAGGACAGACTACTACGTAAGGTTTAAGGGGATTATAAAAGGAGGAATTATCATTGGTATAAAATTATTCATTTACTGGAAGTGTGCAGGGAAATGCGAAGAAGGATTTACAACATCGTAATACGGGGTCTGCTCAACTATAGTTTGAAAATTAAAAAAATGGAGCTAACGGTCGGCCTTCGGCTATGTTACACCATTTTCCTTTTCTTCCTCGACGTAAGGAGTAGACTGATTACACAACGCTAAAAGCAGTCTCCAATGCTCTCAAAAGGCAAACCTTAGAAATGTGAAAATTGTTATGATGAATGTGCTGTTCATTTAAATAAAACTTTTTCAAAAAATTAAATATTTTCTCGTGCTAGTTTATTATGGAAATGTTATTTAGAGAATTCTAGGAATCAAAGTATTTTTTACAGAAACAAAACATATATAAAAAGTTGTACAATTTCAACAGAAAAGAATGATTTTTTATACAGTGTGTACTGTTATTAACGAGTTATTTTATGGGTGATGTTCGTTAAAGGATTTTTGAAAACCCTTCCAGCATTTATTTAGAAATGTAAAGGCGGGTAAGATGGGAAAAACTCTTTATGAAATATATTTTATTGCTTTCAGCATCGTATGCACACAAAGAATTTCCTCTACTTAAATCAGAGGTCAGTGCAGAAATCCTATAATTACTACGAGTTCAAATCACTTAGCGTCGTTGTAGTATCGCTAAGGTGTGTTTCTAAGAATGCGCTGTGTACGCTCATTGCTTTGTTTTTCGAAGTTTGCTTATACTTGCTCCTCCTCTTACATTCTTGTGTTGAAGATTGATGAACTGCTACTGCCTGTCTATGGAAAATTACACACTTTGGAAACTTTTGGAAATTGCGTCAATTTCACATGTGCCGATACCATGATTATTAGAAACGTTTCGCTAAACGAATTGATGATTTCTAGTCTGCGATGATTTTATTGTCAACGTCGTGTATAGAGTTTTAGGATGAATTTTCCTGTATCCTGTGAGAGTATCTGGCCCCGAATCATTTAACATTTTTTTAATTATTCCCTTTCCTTCACAGTGACCGTGTCACACGCATAGCAGATATCGCCTGAGTATTTGCTCATATTGCAAAAAAAAAAAACAAATTTATCGGTATAAGGTTCTAAAATTTTTTGGGCGATTCTTACTCATACGGAAAGCTCTTCAGGCATTTATAAGCTTTCTTTTTTCCTATCTGATCTAATTTTCGAGATGCTAAGAAGTTCACTCTAATACTCATTAACATATTCTCCATCCAATGCATCCAATACCAACATATTGTTTCCAACCATAGACGTTTTAGTAAAGCGTCCGAAACCATTTTTGGACCGAATGATTTTCAAGAATATATCGGTGACAATTTGTTGAAAAAGTTTTCACAGAATCAAAAGCTATCAACGAAAATTTACGAAAGTTGTCTTTTCATAATTTTCGTTGTCTCATTTTTTCTTATATTGTAGGCGCGCATGTGGGCCGGCCAAACCCATTTGTTTAAACGATTGAGAAATGTTTGTGCCAAATTTCTAAACTTCAAGTTATCTTCGCTTTTGCGACTGAGTCAAACTGACCTATTTTTGTTTATACAAAACCTCGGTAGATCAATGTTGAAAAGCTGACTTCTATTCTTTTCAAAGTACATGTTAGTTTGCTACCGGAAGTGTTGTCTTCAATAAGTTTTCCAAAATTATTTATTTTATACAAACTCATGCACCTGTCAATTAGCGCCATTCGCTTGAAATGTTTTCTGTATTTGACTTACTAAAGCAAGTAAGTAAGTGCGTATGAGTAACATTTTCTGTTCATTCATTTATTGATCTTATATCAATACGTCACGTGGCAACTGCAAGTACAGTCTTTTGTGCAATTGGTACAGAACGACAATAAGCAGATAAACGTGGAGCGAAGGTCACTATTTAGAATTTCAATAGTGTGGCTACAGCTACCGCGAGAGAGTTGTTTAGCTAAAAACAAGAACATCAAGTTTATGTATTCAAGAGCTATTTCACGCGAAAATTTGGCACTTGTGTATTACTATCACAACGTAAGGACCGATCTCGCCTCTTCTAAAAACGAACCGCGCTTGTTGCTACCATTGTGTGTAATTTCGATCTAACGAACTGAAAACATCATGAGAACATCAGCTATTCGAACTAGGCTCCGTGAGAGCAGAATATTCGCACTAAGGGAAATTTTTATTACTATTCACAAGGCCAACACGGGAAAACAGACTTCAGTTTCGGGTTCAGCATGTTTAGAGTAGAAAAAAACACTACTTGAACATTACACGAAAAGATGTAAATTCCTTTCAAGAGCGTCATCGAACGAACAAGATATCTTCGCCGACATCTTAAATGAGCTTTTGGTGTGATTTCGGGGCAAATGCAAAAGACCTTGAACGTTTTCCATGTAGGGTCTGTACGTGAATGAGAAGATCATGAAAAATTCGAAAATAAATTTGAATTTCCGGCAGTTTTTTGCCAACACTTCACAAAAGAGATTACGGGTATTGAGGAAAGATATCAGAAAAATATTATTTTCATATGTGTACCTTGTGTAATGCTTATCAAATATTCGTCCCTAGGGCGTATGTAAATTTTTTTTTACTTACTAGTTCTTCTTACGACCGAACACTTGCCATAACAATTTTAGTGCTCTATCAAAATATGGTATACGTATGTATAGAAATGTGGTATATATATATACATATTATATGCATATGTAAATACATATATTAAGCAAAAAAAAAAAAAAATAAAACAGACAACTTGCCAAAATGTGTTAATAAACATAGATATATAGTTTTTAGTAAGTAATGAAAGCACCTTCAGCAAGTAAGACTCGAAAGTTTTCTCACACATTTACATATTCATCAGTAAGTAAGTAAGTCTACGTAGATGCGTAGGCACATTATTATTATTACTGGCAAGTGCAGCTTCAGTTTATTGTCACATTATAAACAACTTCTAAGAATGTTAAATATTTCGTGAAAAGTTGTGGTTATATGTTGAAAAACTTTCTCTCTTTTATATACACTCAAGCGATATACGCTTACAAGCATACAATAAACTTATAGACTAATGCAACTAACAGCAATTATTTTTACCACAACCCTAAATAAAGTGATAGAAAATGCCGACTCTGTTGTATGCACTTTGTGAAAATGTTAAACTTAAAGTGTGCATGTGTTTGTTCAAGTTAAAGTCACCACATATTTTTGAACTTAAAAACCCTATACCGTAAAGTAAGGCAAAATGTTAATACACTTACAGATGGATATATATTTTCTTACACAGGTTGTGTTTGCTCTTGAATTGCTCCACATAGGAATAGAGACAAAAAAAAAATATATATATATGTTGACCTCAATAAATACACAAAGCATTCAACAATCGGTGCTTAGAAATTTTAAATGAAATTTTTTCTTAGCTCAATACTTTTTAAATCATTCCATATATTATTTTATCAAAATCTACATAAATTGAATGGTAATCAGTAAATATATCATAATATATATCTACTGAAGACTCAATAATGTTTAAACTACTTTTTATATACTTTTCCATATCCATTTGATGTGAAAATATTTATTAACTAACACTGTGATTAGAACTTATAGGCTTCTCAGTTTACCCTTATGTCATAAAATTGATTGTTACTATTTATGGTTTGACTTAATTTTATGAAGCTATTTAAATGTGTAAACTTGAATTTTTAGGCGTCCAGTTATCCTTATGCTATAAAATTTATTATTAGTTTTTATTGCTTGAATTAATTTTGTCATAAATTCTTCTGAATTTTTTATTACTCAACCTCGCCCATAAGTAGGCAAATCACACATCCATACAAGATATTTACGACCATAAATAACGGAATCAATTTCGATTTTCCGCCTGAGTAGGCGAGTAGGTTAAAAGCACGATCATCAAGTCTGTGTTCGTGTTTTCAAATTCCAAGGGCAGTAGAGTGTAGTTTGATTCCAGTTATAGTGAATGCTCTTTCGCTAAACATATAATACTTACCGGTGGTGCACAAAGGCACAAAGCTGCGGCCGCTTCCTTATTCCTTTGTCTTTCCTTCCTCACTGCTTTCCGACCGTGTTCGTATGAGACCAATAGGGGCATAACCTGAATGCGAAAAAAGAAAAATCTTGAGTCGTCTAATGTCATAGCATGGATTGTTTCGATGGTTTCTGCAATTGTAACCTCAATTGGGCGACCTAAAGGCTATTGCTCGCATCTGTGTCCATATTTAAAGTCAGCCACCTCTTCCTAGAGAGGTCTCGATAAGAGCCTTTCTTCTGTTTCTTTTGATCTTACGCTCTCGTCCCATTACTCCGTCTCACTCTAAAGGAATTTTTTGTATGTAGATTCCTTAGGTTGTTAGGTAACTTACTTATGGATCACGCAAACTCAGACCGAGATTGTGTGAAAAGTTTCCCAACTTTAGGAAGTGGACAGCACCCGACTACAAAAGTTGAGGAATACATTTCCGCATGCATTGATACTCCTATAACTCTGAAGTAGGCTCGGTCGTTTTTTCTATTTTTACTCGACACACTGCCGAATCACTTAAACGAGTAAGAAAACTTTATTTTATTTCTGCTTTCCGAAGCGGAATGGTCCTCAGTTTATATTGTACTATGGTCATGTCCTTGTACCGATTTAAACCATTTACAATAACAAGCTGCCTGCAGGACCGTTAACAACAATTTTGCAATGGAGAGAATGGTTAGGGCTGCCATCACACAAACTAATAGATAGACGTGTTTGGATCGAATTAGAATTTGACATTGTTCAGGAATACATATACGTGCTATAGGGTCTTTGAAGCTTCCTTCTGATTATCGCAAACATTTTAACAAAGTGAATAAACTCCCATCCTAAGGTGATATGGGTATAAGAAAACTCAATTGGACAAAAGGCGCTCCTTTAGATTTTCAATATGATCGGTTTATCACTGCCCTGCTTATCAAGGATTTATATTCAAACTTAGAATTGGGAATGAAAAGATACCCAAAAGCGAGCCTGCATTTCTTTGCCATTTTCTTACTTAATCCTAGTCTGGTAGGCGCATTCACATAACAGCCCACAGTGGAGAGGCAGATAATTATTATATCCCTTTCGAATAAATTCTTCACTGTGTCTATTTACCAGCTTGTTGTTGTTGTTGCTTTCAAAAAAGTAGAAGCTCAAGTGAAAAGGTTAGTATCGCTGCTGGCTATCGCATTTACATATTCAAGTGTGTTAGTTGAAATGTTTATCTAATTACGTGTTCTAAATAATATTCTGCTGACTTTATAAATGTGTATATATGTATATATGTTGGTGTAGATTGATTAGGAGAAATGATTATTGCTTAGTATGACGATTGACTACAAAATGAAATGAAAATTAATTATAATTAAACTACGTTACGTTAAGTAGATTATAAGTTAATATACGATAGATAGGCTAGGGAATAATGAAAATTAAATGTATATTCAAAATAAGGTTTATTGAGTGCAGTATCGCAACAAAGAAAAATATCTCGTCATAAGCAATCATACGCATCATAATCATCATTATCATCATTAAGCGATTACCTGATTCTATTCTGCAGGTTTTATGCTTTACTTATAGACTCATCACGTGACGGTTATACAATCACGAAATTGTTACGCCATCATATGATTGTTATACCATCATATGATTGTTATATCACCCATATAATGTGGCAGATCCTTATACCCAGCAAACCTAAAAATGAATGATGAAATAATTTTACTATCGTTTGACTAATTAATGGTTGGAAACTTACATGGGACACTTTCTTAACTAATCCGCTTTTTCTTAGATCCTTAAAATAGATAATACGAGAGAAAGCATAAGACGGACGGAATCGAGTAAAAAATAGAATGGTTTGGCAAAGATTTTAATTGAATGAGATTTGTAATCTAAAATTCTCGATTTTGTCGAATCCAAAGGTTAATTGCATAAAATCAACCAGATCACTAAGTATCAACTGATGATCTATGAGCACCAAAGCCATGATTTTTATCATTTAAACGAAAACGAAGGACGGCATTTTTAATGCATAATCTGCCTTATACCAGCATAGAGCATTATTGTCAAAATCCTTTTGCCCATTTTTCTCCTTCAACTTCAACTTCTCTTTCAACTTCTTCGCAAAACTTTTTCAAAACCAATGAACGAATTAAATGAAAAAATCTTACTGCCGGAAAGTTAACGTGAAATTCTAAGCCGATTAAACGTTTCCATTCGTCCGGGGGGATCTTTTGACCATACCACACTCACAAGAGTTCAAATTGAAATAATACGTCAAGTGCAAGCATACACGAGGATTCAGTTAATGTGTTCAAGTTAACTGTAGAGGTAAAAACATTTCAATCAGCGAAAGGTGACGCTGAAAATCTCATAACTTATAAAAACTAAAAAAAAAAAAAAAAACGGATCTAAAACAAATTACTCCCACGGGCTTTGTACCTAAGTTGAATAAGTTTTTTTCTTCCCCACGAGACGAATAAATTAATTTTTCTTGACTTTGCCGCCAAATAATCTTAGGCTTGTTTGTCACATTCTAAATACACTCAATTCTCTTTTTACACGATTTTTTTTACACGAATTTGATTTAACACGAGTTCAAAAGAAAAAAATTTCTTTTTTTACACGAATAAATTAAGTGAACTCTAACAAGAACTTTTTAATATTGTTTACACCTAATTCTCTTTTTACACGGATTTTTTTTACATGAATTTTTTTTACACGAACTTTTTTTACACGTATTTTTTGGGAACGTATCTATCGTGTAAAAAGAGAATTAGGTGTATAACAAATGAATAGATAGTAAGATATATGATGATTACGAAAAAATCCCGGTAAACCCGATAAAATCTCGCCTTCTCAGGGATGAACATAAACGAAGGTTTGTTGGGTAGTAATCAAGTTCGCACGAGGTAGTTATTGCCAAACTAAAAGTACATTACGAGAAGCTTTAGAATTTCTATATATTTTAAAAGTTTGCTAGACAAAAAGTCTCAAGTTAAGAGAGAGCTCACGGCGAGAGATATTATATTATATAAATAAATAAAAAGAAGAAGAAAATTGTTAGGATGCGCACGTATTTCGCACGTTCCTTTTCGTAGATATGCGTCTCTAATAACTAAAATCAACCATATTTCACGTAATGAAATGGTTGCTCAGGATATACGCATACATTAAATTAAACACACAAGTTAACGAACTAACTACATGTACTCGTGTGTACGCTTGTACACGGACGTATACGTCACTAGCAGATGAACATGCTGTCGCCAAATCTGATGAAGATGGAAATGAAAATTATACTCAACGAGTCTGGCAGATACATAAAGCGTTCAGTCAATCACATACGAATATATGTTTGCATCCATATAAGTATACTTTTTGTACACACACACACACACACACACACACACACACACATGTATACATGTAACTAAATTTACACTGTGTTGCAAAAACCCATTTGCAAATGTAGCCGCACATCTATGGTACGAATCTCTATGCCTATGTATGTGTGTGTATGTATGTGTGTCTGTGGCTGTTCGAATAGTGGCTTTTTATCGCAACGGCAGTTGTATAAAACATGAAAAGAGAAAAAAGTTTAAAATTACGGTTGTAGTAGGATTTTCAAAAATGTTGTCTGAGGTGTTGGTTGGTTGTTTGTTTGTTTCTTTGTTTGTTTGTTTGTTTGTTTGTTTGTGTGTTTGTTTGCTTCACGAAAAACTCTGTTTCCTGCCTACTTTTATTCGTACTTGTTATGTCTTGAACTCATGTAACCATAAACTAACTTTTTAAAAAGGTATTCGCTGCAAGAAATCACCCAAAAAAAAAAAACAACAACAACAACAACAACAAAAATGTTCGAAAAAGAAGAACACACAACCAAAAATGAAATGAAAAGAATAAGTACAACAGTACAACAGCTTGCCGGGCTACTTGTTAAGATCAGAAATATTAACTGATGTGATGCGTGGTATTTTTAATATCAGAAACGAGTGCCCGTACAATCGTACTTCGTTGCATTCTGAACTAAAGTTGAGGTTGGCTATGGATTGTATAAAATGTTTAAGCAGCAACAAAACAAAAAAAAACAAAAAAAAAAAAAACGAAAATGAAGAAAAAAAGGAAAAGGAAAAGCAAGAAAGAAAAGAATGTTCATCTACCGGAATTTCATTTATATACTTTATTATAATAGGCTTTTTAAAAAGTCTTAAGCTTTTCGAACTTAAACTTGGAAAAAAAAGGTAAAACGGACCCTAAGACCGCCATACATTTACTAGGTCAGCTAAAGCTTTCCAATCTGGAAACGTAGCTTGCGATATATTTTGCAGTAAATCAGTTCTGATCTTTCTTTTCGATGGTTCGGTAAAGCGTATAAAAAGCATATAAAAAAAAAAAACAAAAAAACTAAAAGATTTATTAATAAAGAATTAAAAAAAGCAATCTTTAAGAACGAAGAAACTGATAGAAGAATGATTGAGATTAAAATTGTGACAGCTATTGCTCGTGGCAACCCTTGTCTTCTTTGTCTACCGACAATCCTCGGGCCTAATCATGTATAAAAATGTAGCTTTCGTTTTCGATGACGAAAGTTGGCTTTCAGCTTCGTGTTTACGCCTCTATTCTTATATACAAAAAGTCCAATGGTAACAATTTTCTTCCTTTTTTCGTGTTGTTCCACGCATTAATACAGTGTTGGGAATATTCTCTAACACCCTGGGTTTTATTTTCATTCAACTTTATTAGCAATCAGATCGTTTGTAAGAGAACTTCTGTTAAAGACAGCTTCTACACGTCGGCCTTATGAATTTTTGGCCCATGCTTTAGAAAACTGGCAAATCTCGTAAAACGATAATTTGTTTTCATTAACTTCCCTTAAAGATTTCCAGAAAAGACGTCTTGAATACTTCGCTATAACCATTGTCTGATTTTTCCGAAAAATTGGTTTTAAACAAATGGCGTCGATTATAAGTTTTTTTGTCGTAACTAACCGCTTCAGAATTGTTTAAAAGCGAGTAACGCACGCGGCTGAAATTTCAAAGAAGTCAGTCCATCAGATTTTAGGTTCAAAAAACGCCCTTTTAAAGTTTCAAATTTGCACTTGTGAAAAAGGTTTGAAAGACTTATTGGTTCACCTGCACCTGTCTGTATATTTCCATTACGTAATCCAATTAATTGAGTAACTTTGAATATTTCTGTGGCTATTTGGGATGTTTTTTGAGCCAAAACAAAACAACAACAACAAAAAAAGAAACTTAACAAAGTTTACTGATGATTACTATGATTGCTTGCTTATAAGCCCATATTTTCCTATTTTTTTGCTAGCAAGTCATCCATTCTTTTTCGATTAACAGCGCATTGAAAGGGAGTTTTTTTGAATTTGCAAAAATTTTCATATATATAAACAAGCATTCATTCAACCGTCCGTCAGCATATGCTTACCCATAAGCAGTACACAGTATGTCTGGTCTGGTATCGACATGGAATTTATGTTTCTATTAAAATGAAACTTCCAAGTGTGGCACACTTTTCGAAATGTTCACACGTTTTTGTGGCATGAACCTTGATGTGGCCTGCAATGATTCTATGCTCTCTCGTAGATTTATTAGTTTCAAATAAATGCTGGCAGGAGGAATAACGTTCGACTTAACGATGTATTTATTGCGAAATGGTATTAATTTAACTTTCTAGATATATGCGTAGCATAGATAATCGAATATTAGCTTTATTCCTCCGTAACCGGGGATTCACTGTTTTCGTAAGAAGTTTTGACAATTTCTGTACTCTATGCAGCTATGATTACAAGACCTAAACAATATTTTGAAAAAAGAAGAAAAAAAAAAAAAATGTGATCCAAATCATGATCAGAAGTGTGTTTAATTTAATGTTAAATTTACTTTCGGAATCACAAAATGGATGACCCTATGCTTGATAGTCATATTACTAAGTTAAGGTTTGCACATATATATATATATATATATATGTAATATTCTCGTCCCGTTGGCTTACTGCTGTGACTGTTGAATGATGAAATCAACGAAATAAGAAACTTTACGTACTTTTCTAATATGCATAGCGCCTAATATTGTTGGAATCATCAGATAAGTGCATAAGGATAGAAATTGCGTAGTATCCACGTACCCACTTCGCATAACTAAAGCGAATGTACGCTCATACACCATAGATATAAATGCACGAGTGCAATATAAGACTATACATATATAATGGATACATATATACTTTTACACGCACACACTGTTTCATCTCAAGCATAAAATTTTTTAAATACATTCATATAAATATTTGTTTGTTGGCCGTAGGTTTATACATTATTCGCATGCACGACGTTTGCGTCTTCCGCCGCCGCCTCGCGTATCATTTATGTGAATATGTGTGCGCATAATAAGTTGAAAAATGCGTGTATTGTTATTTTATTTATGTATATATGCTTTGTTGGTATTTATTTAATTTTTTTTTTTTCGCTTCTTCAGGTTTTTTGTGCCGTTAGTTGCATTAATTTTTTTCTCTTTCATTTTTTTTTGTTTCTTCTTAGCCTCGGGATTTCCCCTCCACATAAAATTTTATTATTGTTAATGTTAATGTTGTTGTTCTTGTTCTTGTTTTTGTTATTGCTACTGCTGCTGTTGCTGCTGCTGCTGCCACCTCTTCTGTTGTTGTTGCTCTTTATGTTGTTATTCTCTAAAATTTTCTTCTTCAAATTCCACTTGCATTTGCTAAGGAATTTCTATGGACTTATGTATGCTTTCATGCCCAATTTTTTGCCTCTTGTACTCAATAACGACATGTATACTAATTTGTCATTGCGTACGTAACCAGAGTTCCTTTCTTAGATCAGATAAAGGAATTTTATTATCAGCATACTCTTAGGTATCTCTGCCTCTTAACAATTTTGCTGATCAAACCAATCGAAAAAGAGTTAGATTTTCTACAAACAGAATGAGTGAGAGAGGGAGAGAGAGAGAGAGAGAGAAAGACTTATTTACTTGAAATCATCTTTTTTCCTATTCATGAATAGAAAGTCGTACCATAAAGATAATCGTCATCATATGTTCACTTCTGCAAAACTATTGCATTGTGTTGATAATCATTCTCGCTGCTGGACTATTTAATAGCCAAAGCAATTAATTTAGTTAAACTAATGAATAACATACAACTAATATAAGTGATGGCTAGGTATCCAAAATTCGACATAAGGTGTATAAAGTTGTCTCTTCACATCGTCTTTTTAATTTTGCTGTTGTTTTTGTTATTTTGCTTACAATCTTTCGAAAAAAAATGGAAAAAAAGTTATTTTACTGCTTTGCAGTTGAGGAGAAAACGTCAGCTACAGCAACATTTCTACAATAGCAATAACGCGCACATACGTTCATAACAAACTAAAATAAAAAAAAAAAAATAAAACATAGAAAATCAGTTCAACAACCTACAAATGGGAATTGAAATTTTTAATCTGGAATGGTTGGTATACACAACCATCTGCCTCTTATTCTCTTTCTCTCTCTCTCTCACTCTATTTGTCTGTCTATATATATATATGTATGTATATAATTTTATGTTTGTATAAATATCACTCTTTTGCTTTTTCTCTCGACGTATTGTGTTCATGTCTTCTAGCGTGTGCCTGTGTGTATGTTTTTTGTGCCCATTGTTCGGTCATGTAATAGTTGTAAACTGAGAGAGGCTGTTTGGTTACTGATTTGGTGGCAAGACCTCCATAAAAATTGCATTGCTTTGCCAAATAGCAATTCTGCAGCAAATACAACAACACCAGCAATAATAACAAATCCAAAATTGGCAGCCATTCTACCAAAAAAAAAAAAAAACAAAAAAAAAAAAAAATCTGTTCAATTGTCACTTGAAAGTTCCTTTTTTCTTTGCCATTTCGTGCAAACTAAAGAAGGACAAATTCACTGAGAGGATGCTTTCAATGTGCGTTCAAATTAAAAAAAAGACGATGTAGAAAAAAAGCACATATGTGCGTCTATACCCATATGTTGCTTGAAAGGCTCTTGAAATTCGAAAGAATTTTTTAAAGCTCACTAGCAAAAATTGTAAGCATCAGAAGGTTTATGCACTCAATCAACGCTTGTTCGATATATTTGTACATGTCTCTGAAATTCTCTCATCCCCTAATAAATTTAATGCGTGCAGACAAACCCGCAATAGCTGACAAACTAAAGCTACATGTAATGAAGACATAAAATAAAAAAGTCGTTTGTCAACAACTTGTGATCGATCAGCATATCCACCTCAAAATGCTGCGATGGAGAGGTCGTGATAGATCTGAATATCTTTACAGACCTTTTTTAAGAGGGCCAGCAGTTAATTATACCCAGCGAAGCTATTGCTACACAACGTTGGGTTTGGGTTTGGGTTTGGCGGCGCTAGATGTCAAAAGGATATTCTTAGCAAGATGATGTGCGGCTCCTTATGACCAGGAAAATGCTAGGAACTGGAATTTGTCATCTTCGTCTGTCGTCGTACATCATCTCTTCTTACTTTCATTGCAATCAATGACTTATTGCCTGCCGTTGCCCATAATTTTTTTCTTTCAGGGACCGACACAAAGGCCAAGTTGTCTTTCAGCTCGCAATTTGTTTTCTTCTAGAAACATGGATAGAAGGAATACTTGAATAAATTACTTTCTGCCATCAATTTTCTTTATATATATTTTCTTTCTTTTTGTTGCTTATTCTAATTTGTAATCTACCGCTGGAATACCAGGCAAATTCGATATATAAATTCAATGGACGATACGTTACTTAACCTAAAGGTCTGTTTATAAATTGTAAAGCTTTATCTGTCCTTAGGTCTACTGGTTGCATAATAACTTTTTGAAAGGCCGGGGGTTACTTCAGTTTGCTTCGATTTGCTTAAACTTTCAATATTTGCTGAAGAGTTCATATTGATTGCTCTTCGAGCATCTCCTTAGGCCGTTACATTCCTATCATTATTGTGATTATTAATGCAAATATTATCTGTATTATCCTTGTTACTATTATTTTAGATTTTTATTATTGAAATGATTCGACTTCGCTTCGACTTCTGCAATTAGTGTCAGGTTCTTCAAAGAGGATCCCTGTATCCTTCTTATACCCCATAACTGACAAGCTTTGGTTTTTTGTTAACGGCAAGTCGGGGATCCCTGTATGCCTCTTATACCTCATAACTGACAAGCTTCGGTTTTTTGTTAACAGCAAGTCGGGGAGCTATCTAAGAGGTGCTTAGATAGGCCTCGACGTACATCACTAAACGAGAATTTGTCCCACACCCATTTTCTATTACGGTACTTCAGGGTATCAAGGCCCCCTTCAATGGGGATTGTCTTTCTCCCTGAGGGGTCGTCAATCAACTAAATTCGATTGGGAATTGTTGTAGGCAACCCTTCTGATTAAAGCATCACGCCAGGTGCAGACGTAAAATGCATAGAGATGTCCGTTAACAGCAAGTACTTCCACAGTTAATCTAATGACAGCCTTTCTTACAGGATTATTTGCTACCACCAGATTCTAAACATCTATAGCGTTGTGCCATTCCCAACATGTTTTCCAGATGTTCTGAACTGAACCTCTGCGTTGATCAAATATTTGAACTCAGGTTTTTGCTGTTTACTTAAAAGGCGACTGCAGATCGATATTAAACAGCATTGAAGATGCTTTGCCCATATGCTGGCGAATATTCATAATATCTCGAACCTTACATACACTGCAGAGATTATAGAACCAGACCCCAGACCTTTTTTTATCTTACAATACCAAACTACTTTCCGGTAAAAACTAACACCAGTGGGCATTATTTTAATCTTCACGAACTCTTTGCATTTTATAAAGAAACAACACTTCATGATAGTTTTTATATAAATAGCGCAGAATGATTCGTTCCTTATATTCAAATTTAAAGAATTTGCTCTGCGGTTACAGTTGTCGGGAAATTATCATTTTAAAGTGTTTCGTTAAGTTTGATTAGTCACTTTTCGTCATTTTTAAAAATTTATTTATTGCATACCGTTTGCCCTGCTTTCTCTTCGAGCTAATAGTTGACTTTTGAGCGCAATGGTTTGTTTTTGTTTGAGATCGATATCTGCCGTTTGGTCTGACACTTATCGCTTGATGTTTCATTTAAAGAGTTTCGATATTTCTCTCGCTTAAATAAATCACTGAATAATTGCTTGCACCATTTTCAATACTCAATGTATTGGACTGGACTGCGACACTTTTTGTAGTTGAATAAACAGGAATGGCTCGTCGTAGCCTAACTCTGCATAAAAGTTTTTCCAATTTTTTTTTTTTCTCTCATTAAATCAAATTAAACAAATTTTTCATTTATTGAAGTAGCTTCAGATGACATCCCACATTTTGTCAACCATTTATGCCAATTAAAATTTCAAAGCTTGATAGTGAATAAATATTTAAAAAAAAAATGTTTTCTTTTTTTTTTTTTTTGTTCGCAAAATATTGCGAATTCGATTACACGGTTTGTTGATTTTCTTTCAACTCACCGTGCTTTTCATTTTTGTTCACGCTTCGACTTTATTGTTTATAATAAAATATATTGGGTTTAAAAAAAATAAAATATTGAGAATCAAAGGAATTATTTCCAAGCCTTATATTTTCGTTCATAACTGCAACGAAATTGATTAAGTCATGTCCATCCGTCCATCAACCTATGCATTGAAGTCGGTATTATGACTTCAAACAAATTACTTCCAAGCCTCACATTGTGCTTTATCATTGAAGGTGAAACTGATTTAGTCGTGTCCGCCTGTCCGTTTGTCAAGGAAAAGAAAGAAAATCGAATTCATATAATGCGAGTACTAAAATGGATTTTTTTTTTATATGCTTATTCTTCTGACTGTCCGGTTATTACTCGAAACTAGCGTCAAAAAATTCAGGTTTAATTATCGTAAATCGTAAACATAGAGGAGAGCTGTGCAAGGTTCTAATTTGCGCTTCGTCTACACAGATTTTTGGTGCCAACAAAAATGGTCTCATGCAATCTCTTAGACATCGAAGATGAGATGAGTTTTAAAATATCCCAATCAACGCAGTTAAGTTTCATTATAAATATTCCTTTCCCTAAATTGCAAATAATCTCTATTATCCACATAAAAAGGTTGTCCTTTTGTAACACACAGAGTTAGTAAAAGTCGAGTACATATTAAATAATTCATATAATACTACCTGTAAGCTTTCAGATTATCGATGCGAAAATGCGTAGATTTATTTCATCGATTTAACGCACATATATGATATTTGTTTCATTATTACATTTAATCATTTTTTTCGGTACACATTACATCTTTAAATATATAGTTGTTTGTCCGTCCAAGCTTTTTTTATGAATACTATTATACTAAATGTATATAAAAAATGTTACCAAACATGAACTGGTTGGTGCAGCGACAGCGTACATTTTTCATATTATTGCTATTACATTCACGCGTCGGTCTGAATCAATTAATTACCTATTTTTGACACGCATTCCGCCATGTATTTAAAAAAACATTTTATGTTTTTAACAAATTCTCGTAGTCAGGCGTATCGAAAATTTTCAATACGAACTTACATGTGTTTATGCATACAGATATATATATATAATATATATATATATATATATACAGATATATATCTATATAGATTTATGTATATTTATGTATATGCGGTATTGAAATGTGTATGCGAACTCAGCCATAAAGGCATTTGTGCGTATGTTTAAGTTTGTTAAAAATCGAAGTTTATAAAGCATTATAACGCGTAAATACTTTCAATACACAGTTACGTATATACGTATACACGCAGATGTATATGAAAGCATGTAAATATACTAAATTGGCACCAAACGAAAAAAATGCAATAAATTTCATATGTTGCCAAATAAAAATCCATTAAAATTTAACTGCAAAAAAACAAAAATTAAAACCGACAACAACACAATTACCAACAAACCACAGAAACCCTACATAACCATACGTGTAAAAAAGGTTAATTGAAAAATTCGCAGAGTAGAATCTTTTAAATCAATTTACAGTTTAATAAATTTATCTCTAAACAATTTTCTAATTAATTTGTTCATCTATTTTGTTCTTGAAATCCTTGAAAAAAAAACAAAAGCTGCTAGAATTCATTTAAAGTCCCTTTAATTATTGATAAGCGAAAAAGCTTTTATCACAAGTTTTCACAAATTGTTATAAACAAGAATCGTTGAGATGTAGTGAATATGTTGAACGTTTCGACATATCACAAATCGCTCAATGTTGCCACTGCAAGTACGCTTCACATTAGATCGATGATTTTCGTGATCGAAGATAATGTTCTCTTCGAACAAATTTTCTTTTTTTCAAGAGATTTTTCTTCTCCCTAAGCTAAATATTAGATATCACGTAGTCCTGAGTTACTCTTAGGCCGAGTAGAATGAATGTTGTATTGTCCTGATTGTTTCATCGATTTTGACTACTTTTTCTGAACTTTGTTGCACTGCATAGCATATCCTAGCATTTCAAAATCACCTACATATATATATATATATATACACTCATAAAAAAAAGAGATATTTGTTATAAAGTTTTATTCCAATTTAAATTTTGATTAGAATTAAAGATATTGTGATCCAGCTTTTTGGAGGAAAATTTTCTCTGCAAATTTTGAAACATCCATTAAATGAGGCGCGTTTATGGCCTCACATAGCCTTAGCAGATATGGCATAAAACATTTACGCAGTAGATAACTTATTAAGTGTGCAAAATGAAAATCACTATCCACTCTCTTGCTCTGCCACACTGAGAACAAACTGACGGGCAGTATCTGACTCTCTCAGGGAACTTATTATTATTTTATTTTCATTTTTTTAAATAACCATTTAGTCAAAGGTCGCCCTCCCTTCACGTGTACCACAATGATGTTCAGAAATAAGTGGGCAGAGAAGAAGAGAGAGTTTTATCATGCGCTACTCTATCGCAACGTCCTCACAAGCAAATGTCAATTTGATTTTTTATCTATTCCTAAGCTAAATCCTGAAGACTTAAGCAAATCATCACAAGTTTGCAAGCGTTTGTTGAGCATAAAGAATTTCTCTTATAATAAAATTTTGCAAACCAGTTTAAAAAAAAAAAAAATTGAAAAAACCATATTTGCAATCTTATGAGAAATAAGCAAAGGCAGGTGCATGTATGGACTGCCATATAGAACTGCTAATCAATTCCAATAGATTACAGCTTAATAGTGATCGGTTTCAATCTAATAATTCATCCTTCAAGCACTTTTTAAATTTTCCAAACACTTCCATCACGAACTTGAAAGAAATTTGGAAGCACATGCTTTTTAGCTCACGGATCACATCATAAATATGTAGATAATAATTATTTGATTCCATTAAGGTGACCTTGAAGCTTCAAAAACCGGAAAATGTGTTTGCCAAGTAACTTCCTGACTCGACTTGATTTCGACCTTATTTTCGAATTTTTTATTCTCTCTCTCTCTTTGTACTTTTCGCAACTTTAGAACACAATTTGGTCTCAAAATTGATATTGAAAAGTGACTATTGCTACGAAATCCCATTTCAAGTTGTTACGTCTAGTCATTGGTCACGCCGTTGCAATAGGGCCGTAATTGTAAAAGTGAATCGCAAGTCGTTGCTTTTTATGCATTGCTGGTATATTTAGGAAAGTATCACCTCCATTATGGAACCTTGTCTGTGACCATCAATTTGCAAAGCCCGCGTCGGTGTTTTATAAAATAGTCGAGCTGTAAGTAGACGAATGGAAGATTCATGTCAACTTTAGGAGTTTTCAACCTGTATCTCTGGTTGTTATAAACTGTTCGTTATACCTGCATTTCTGCAACGATGGCTTATTCCAAAGCATCTACTTAAAGCTCTTGCTTTGCATTTGAAGTAAGGGACCGAACTTAAAGGTACTTGTCGAAGCAAAAACTTTAAAATATACAAAATTATTATACTGGCGCTTGATAAATACTGTGCCGCGAATTTTTCAATTAACCGATAACACGCATGCATACACATAGATGTGCATAAGTAAAGAGAAAAAATGAAAATTGAAATGTTCATTTCCAGATGCCTAATATTAGATAATATTTAAAGCGTAACACACACTAATAAATCCGCAACAACTCATATGCACATATTCACATATATGTAAGAGTTTATGTGTTTTCATATCTATCTATATATGTATATATTTTCCCACTTGAAATAGTTTAGTTTTATAAAACAAAACTAAACAAAAAAAAAAAAAGTTGTTAAAAATTTTCCTAAATCACTTGTAAAAATTTTTAAACTGGAAAAAGAATTATTGCAACTAAAAAACAATAAAAAAAATGAATTCCATTTTAATTGGTTGCAAAAAAAAAAAAACAAGAAAAAAAAATTTTAAATTACAAATTAAAAGTCAAACGATTATATTTGATTAAATTTCATAAAATGTTCGCAACAATTATTTTATGTTTGTATGAAAATTTCAAATAATGAAAACATTCAGAAATCAGTTAGAAATTTTTGCTAAGCTTAAGGCGAACATTTTCATGCCCACCCTATGCATTTGCATTATGCTCGTTTATCTATCTGCTTAACAAGCTCTTCGAACTCTCTTCGAACATTTTCCTCCTCTTCCCTCGGACCTCTTCGGTTGTCGAACATAATTATGAAGAGGATTTTTTTTTTAAAAATTTACAAATAAAAAACTTTTCGAATGTGATCGAACATCTCTGACATTAGAGGGCCGCAGCGGCTTGATCGATTACTCTCTCTCGTATTTTCGTAGTGCTTTTCAGAAAAAATTTTATCAACTTTCACTGAATATTTTTATAAATCTCTCATTTTTCCAGTGGTTGTTTGCCTATTGTGTTAGTAGTCAGACTATCAAATAGTTTAGGTTTACTTCGAGGCATTAAGATTAGAGAGTAGAAGGTCGACTAGCAATTCAATGGTCGTGGTGGAGTTTTTAATAATAATAATAATAATAATAATAATAATAATAATAATAATAATAATAATATTAATAAAAAAAATAAAGACGAAAGCCTTAGATGTTAGTGCTTTAAGACTTTAGTCTACAATTTTATATAATTTATACAATAATTTTTTTAAATTTTTATAATAAATATATTTATATAATAATAAATATAAATTTATATAATAATAATAATAAGATTTGTAATGAACTATACATAGAGACGGACGATAAATGGATAACACAGAACATTTTACAGAGTACTTTATAAAATTCTCTCAAGTATAACAAATCATCTAAACAACTTGACATAACCTCACTTGCCGAACTTTGCTAATGGATATAAAACCGACTGTTTATGTATTATTTGTCAGTGTTAATATATTTGAAAATATGTTTTTTTTTTTTTTGTTTTGCATGTGTACCTGTATTTATTTATTTTTGCTTTTTCCATTTGAAAAACATTTACATTTTTGCATTTTTATGACGTGATTTTGAAATAAAGATGTTGATTAAATTTTGGCAATAAATTCATAAAAATTAAATAAACAAAAAAAAAAAAATTTAATATTTTTACTACAATTGACAGATTTTTATGGAAAAAATAGTATTGTGACAAAGTATAATTTTTTTTAAGTTAATTGAGACACAGCAACCGCTTGACCGACACTTTTAAGTTTTAGTGAATACAATCAAATATTTTCTTAATTTACTAGAATGTAAAATACATTTAGATATCAAGCAGTGGAAGACTTATTAGCTTTTTGTTTATTTAACGCCACTACTAGGCTGTGGCCATTATGTATCACTTTCCCTTTTCACATTTCTTTCCGACCGTCACTGTGTTACACATAGAGAAGAACATCTCCTAAGTGATTGGCCATAGTAAAGAAAAAGAAAGAAAGAAAAAAATACAAATCAGAATGTGTAAGCGGCAGTCGACCCGGCCAAGCATCCTTTTGTATTAGCAGTTGACATTTCACGCTAATAGACATGAATGTTCGAGTCTGCTCAGCGCAAGGTGTAGGTGCATAAATGTATGCCACAGTATCTCTAATGGAAAAAATTCGTACTGAACTTACATTGTTTTGCATTTTTATGAAAGCATTTACAAATAGGGATCTACGTCAAACCGAAACCTCCGGCGTCCGTGTACTTGTCATTCAATATGTATTATACGCCTCGAAGGTAAATGAATTTTTAGCAAAACCATGAAATATTAAGAATTTTTAATTCGATACTTTAGGCACAATGTGTTAAGGGTCATGTTTACAATGGCCTCTCTCTCTCACACAACAAGAGGGAACAAAAAGCGGTTGATACTCTAAACAATTCGTTTTGAAAAATTCATAACAAATAGGGCCTCAGAAACCTTTAATCAAAGATATTTCCATTCCGCTTGAACGAGTTTTGTAGGGCTTACGGAGCCATATAACTTTTTACTCTCCCTCTCTCTTTAAATAAACTTTTAACTGTTTGAAAAACAACCGGATCAAAAATCTATACACATCTTGTAATGCATATTCCTAACGACCTACGAGCACAAGTTATTATGATCAAAGAGCACTACGATTTTTTAGACTAAGATTTGTTCTTTCCAGAGGGCCGTTTTAAAATTAATGGTACAATTTCTTCAGTTGTTTTTGAGTTGTTCTTGTTTACCTGGACTCGAGCAACGGTCGAGAAGGTGGCAAACCCCGAATTGAAGCTAATGTTCTCTATTTATTAGGATTGGAAGCAAGCGCTACTTCTATCAAAATGATCGGCTGTTCTCTTTACTGTCAACAGTTATGCACCCAACGTATAGAAACTATTTTGCACCGTTTGTCTCGCTTTCGGCAGAACCATTTCAATGTCGTGAAGCTGCTTAAATAAAAAGGCTATGAAAATCACTTTGCTGAGTTTCTCGCACAGAAATCCTAAAGAGTTCTGTACTGATGACATAATGTGTGTGGTTTTATAAGAAACATGACAAAAAAAATTGTTGATCGCATACCTAAAATAGCGCATAAACGCAATAATTTTTTGACACGGTCTTTTTTACACGGTCTTTTTTACACGGTCTTTTTTTACACGATTTTTAAATAACACGAATTTTTTGTCCCAGCACGAATCAAAAAAGTTAAGAAAAACTTTTTTGAATTATAATTTCGACAATGGCAGGAGAGAATGCTGTGATCGGAGGTCGGTCGGTTTATGTTAGTGACTTGTTAGTGACTTGCTGCACAGCTACTTGGCCATTAATAACAAACATAATTCTTCATTTGAATCGATCCCGACAACTATGCTAGACATACCTGACATATTTACTGATGATAGGATTTTTGATCCAGTCCTTAATAAAAGTGCACGCTTCTTATCGAATAACGGTGAATAGTTGGGAAATTGATTTTTATTCCTAATTAGAATCTCAATTCGCTCTATACTAATTTTAGGTTCTTTTATGCAATAAAAATGAATGGTTTTGTTTTATAAATATGTAATGTGGATGTCATTTGTGGATATACTTTTTTTACACGATTTTTGGAAAAAATTCATAGATTTTTTTTGAATTGTGTAACATATCATCATGTATGCCATACCATATGCCCCATGTATGTTTACCATCGTTTTGTGCAGGGATTACGCATTTACCGTGTAAAAAAGATTAGGGTGTACAAATCCGACTTGCATTGCATTGCATTAAATTACTACAAGCATTTATGCGCGTAAAAGTCATAAAGTAATGCAATATTTATTCATTTTGTTTTTATCATATGACTTTTTGATCCTTGGAAAAGAATGATTTATTTATTATTACTACAAAATTTTATGTTCGAAAAGAAAAATACTCAAAAAAATTTCTTCGCATTTAGGTGATGTGATAGGACATCAGTTACCAATAATGAACGAAATAATTTGGTCAAGTTAAAAATTAAATCTACTATACATGAAGGCGCCATAATTTATATATATATTCTTTTCAAACAACGACTTCAGATTTCAGTATATATATGTATTTCTCTTAGGTTGGCTTGTGCATATTTGCTGGTTTGTTAATCAATTCGACAATTGGGATCACAGAAACAAGCATCGTACACGTAGTGATGCCTTAAGGCAAATATTGTTTTCTTACTATTATCGTTTAATATTCTTGTTGATTCATAATGAAGAGAAAAAACAACAAAAAAAAAAATTAGAAAAAAAGAATCGTAATAAATGTATTATTTATATTTTTCCACAATATTATTTAAAATTTTTTTATTTTCTTTTCTTTACAGGTAAGCATAAAAAATTCTATAAATTTCATTGAATGCATCATATTCATGTAAGTAATTATTCATTCAGTAAAATTCAATGAGTTTTTTGAGAATTGCTAAGAATAAGAAATCCGAGAGAAAACAATTAAGAAAATTGTATTCACCTGCAGTCGTCTATCATCTATACTCACCGTCTCTATCTTAAAAGTATTAAAAAGTAATTTAAAAAAAAAAATTCAATTTCCATACTCTACTATACTATTGGGTAGGCATGGGTGATCTCACTTAACCTTGCGTAGGTGTAGTAGGCTCTCATCTATGGAATATTCGGGCACACTTTTATCGTTGCCTTTGTTATAATTTATAAATAAAGAAAAAGTAAATCATTTTTTGTTTCCTTTCAAATCAGAGACGTTCTCAATTTATGTTGCACTGTATGAGTGTCGTTTAACCGATTTGGCTCATATTCAATGCAATTACGCGCGCAAGGATTTCGTATGTTCTTGCCAAATATGAAACCGGGATTGGCATTTTTGCGATCAGTACAGCGTTCAAATTGATCCAAAATTTGTTACTCATCAATGCTTTATAGCGTCCTTGAAGCCTCCTTCTGGATTCTATTCAAAATTTGATGCTGATCTATGCTTCATAGAGCGTCTGCAACTTCCTTCTGGTTGTTGCAATCATTCAGACAAAGTGACTATAGCCCTAAGTCCTTCGGTGGTGGGTGTCAAAAAAGTGCTATTCGCTAGAGAGCTATTATCAAAACGCGGTTCGCCGGAATTTCTCAAAAAAATGAAAACGCTATTTAATATAAATAGTGTCCCACTATTATTTACAACAAATTTCATATCAAAAAGTGTTTTAAAACTATTGCCAAGTAAACTATGAAATATTTCTTTTAATCAATATATGCGCGATAGGTGGTTTCACGTGCTGCTCACCTTTGCAGTAAAGAAGAACCTAAGCATGCAAATTCTGCGAACAATCAGATAAACGGTGAGGGCGGATGAATGGACCGATGTACTGATTAAACGCAACATAATGCGTATTTGTTTCTCTTACTAACGGAATAACGCAATTACTGCACTCTTCGCATTCATTCCCCAGCGTAATAAAATATGCAATAATTTTTATTGGTTTAAACTTGAAAGTTTTATGACATTCTTTTACGCTGTATGAGAGAGTCATAAAAAACTCTGGACAAGCACACAAGCAGAAACAAGTAAAACGGTAGTTAAATCCGCATCTATCGCATGGAGAAACTTTATACATATAATACATCAGTCGATAAGTTCGTGACACTGCATGTAGATGTGTACACTATTGACGAATTCTTGTGATTTTTAGCTCATGCCAACCTTCAAAGAAAATTTATCAAAATTTGATAATATTCCGACCGATAATTTGCAAGTTACGTTTGTTTGTTTGTTTGTTTGTTGTTACGCGCTACCTACATTTTTGTAAAGCAATGAAAAAAATCTGAAATTCATTTATAACGTCACTGAAATATTTGTCATCCTCCGAACTTATTGAATGATATGTCATATATATATATATATATATACATTTATGTATACATATGTATGTATGTATGCATATAGATTTATTCATAAATGCATGACTTAGGCTTCTAGTCATCTTCAAGATATACTTGACTTGACTTGTATGACTAATATAGTTATCGAACAGCAACGTGTACACAAACAACCCTATACATACAAACACACGTAGAATTAGTTGATGTTTTTAGAATCTTAACTAATTTTCGTTTAAAGTCACTGAGTGAGGTCACCCATTTTCAATATTTTTGCATTGCAATGATTGCATAACGAGACTGCATCCAAGAAGTAAATTTATCGAAACAATTTGTTTTTGCTAAGATTTACAGAAGTGGATCATCTAATGCATTTTTTACTCTCATTCTACAATCGATTCAAAATAATGTGAGGGGAACGATTTTTGTAGTTTTGAAAACAGTCAGAAATCACGAGAAGCGTGTGGGAAACAATATGAATTTTGAATTTTTTGTGAAAATATACCAAGGAACCAATGCAGCGATGGAAGGCGGATTATCATGGGAAGGCCTTGGTGTTGGAAATGTTCCCTTAGAACCGATTATATTGATCAGAAAAATTTTTGAGTGATATTGTCAACATCTCTCTCCTTGACCCTTCCCTTCCTCGGCGTGGTGTTCGTCAGTTGGCATCGGGTGAAGCTTGCCGTTTTGGACGTCTTCTCCGGCTGTTTTAAGCAGGTTATGCACATTAAAGACGCTTACCTTAGGCAGCGCATTTTCATTAATATTAATAGCAATTTCAAGATCTATAGCAGACTTTGTTAAGAAATCTTTTAGAAAAATGTTTACAATTTCAAGTTTCCTTATACCCTGCACCACCTATGGTGCAGGATGTATCAAGTTTGCGCGGATGTCTTTAACGCCCAGAAGGGTTTAAGATAGACCTACGTTCTATTGCACCGATCGATTCAGAATAATTTTCCGGGCTGACCTTTGGTTGTCCATGCGTCTGATGTCTGTCCTTGTATATTTGTATTCAACCTACAGATATTTTTGTGAAATTTGGTAGGCTTGCCTTGGATGAACGCAAAAAGAACGAACGCTTTGTAAAATGGTTCCCAATGGTCCACTTCTTCGACCACTCTCCATATAACGACC
>KK502450.1:751784-782433 GCA_000688735.1 Glossina austeni
AAATTTGGATTGCGTCGGGTGATATTCCCTCCATCAAAGCGGCGTAGTGCATCTAGCGCTCGATCTTGCCCGACCATAACGTTCTGCTTCTTTTTTTTTTTTTGTTAATTATGGCAACAGAATTCTAGTGTTAGCAATAAATAAATTAAAAATAAAAATTAATAATTAATAATATTATTCAAGGATGAAGTTGAAAATTGCTTCGTGTAAACAAATTAAATCGAGTTATAATAGGGACGAGGTCTTGCTCTACACCATTTCGTCTACAATAATTCAAAGTTCGGAATTTAGAAAAAAATTATAAACTTTAAAATTATAAAAAGAAGTAGAGGCATAATGATACGTTGTGGCAAACCATTAAACACCCTACACCACTGCTCTAAATGTAGATATTCATGTAACGACCATTCAACGTAAGGCAAAAAGAGTTTCGAATCAAGTTATTTTCAAGGACGTACGTCCTTAAGCAGAAACACGTCATTGTACACGATTTCATCCAAATATAACTAAAATTTGCGCCCCGTAGATAAGAATACAAAAGGGACGGAATCACTTACTGAATCGATCGATGCGTAAATTACAGTCCATATGATTGGCCGAGTAGGTCATAGTCACGACTACCAAGTTTGTTTTCGTGGGCTCACCTCTCAAGGCGCCAGAGTTTACTTTGTGATCGTTGTTACGGTGAGGGCTCAGTCGCTAAAGGCGTACCACTTACCGAACACCCGCTTTAGGTAGCGGCCATTTCTCTATATCTTTCTCAACACCATTTCTTTTCAACCACCACTATATTACACGACCAGAGAAGATGGTCCCCATTCGGGAGGACCTTTCTGACCGTTTCCATATTGCACGAATAGGGGAGATATCCCTCGCGTGATTGGTCATATAGGGGGGAAAAAAGAAAAGGTTTAAGATAAGTTTAATAAAAACCGTTTATTTTTCTTGAATTATAATCAAGTAAAACTGGTCCCGGCAATGATCTTGCACACAAATTATTCTTTCATCTAATACTAATAACTTTAACTGGTCTGATAAAAATTATCATATATATATATAGATATATAAATTATCATATATATATATATATAGATATATGTATACAAAAAGATAACAATATTTTTCACAGGACAATAAATCGTAATAAAATTTCCATTAGAACTGAAAAGTTCAATGACATTGGATTCCCATTTTAATTAAATTACATTGAGGACGCATGGACGTTCTTGTCCATGCTTTCATTATTTAAGAACTCAACTGTCCCTCTATCATTCAAAGCTTTCGGATTCTCTTAATCGCAGCAAATTTCACTTTCTTTTCACAAAACAGCCTCAACTCAAACTTAAACTATGTTTGAAATTTTTCAAATTTTAATTCTCTTCCACTTATACACTCTAGCAAAATCACTTAATACAACAGAAATCTTGTAGCTACAATCTTTCTCTTTCTTTATTAGTTTAAAGTTTTAATTGTTAGTTAATTATTAGAATAAATAAGTAAATAATAAAACAATCTACATAATCTAGCTTAAGTTAACCCCAAAAAGAATTGAAATTTCATTAAAATATTATATTTATTTATATAATTATTTATTTATTTAATTATTGTTGCTGTTGTTGATCATGATGATGATGATGATGCTGTGACTGCTTAGACATATTCTCGAAATTATTCCTTAACGACGACAAACTTTAATGTTTTTTTCCAATGTGTGCGCATATTGTTATTGGTGTTGTTTTAAATGTTGTTGACATTGTCAATATTTTGCATTTGTATGTTAATTAATATTATTAATCAGACAATCACACATGTTTTCATTTTTTGTTTTTTTTCTTCTTCTTCTTCTATTCTGAAGAATTATTATTGTGTTTTTTTTCTTCTTCTTCTATTCTGATGAATTATTATTGTGTTAAAGTGTCATCGCTAGGCTAAGCTAGGCAGCTGTTTAGACAAGAATTACCCGAAGGGCCAATTCCGAACAAACAATTGAATGCGGCGAACGCGTAAGCAATTTTCACTTGGTCCACACACAGTGGCTAAAACTAGTTTGATGCAAAACACAAACGATTGAACTACCGCAAGGAATTTTACTCACAGAATTTAACAGTGGCTTTATTTCGCTCTTGCTATTGTTTTATTAACATAGCAAACACTACTGTTTTCAATACCGTTCTTGTTGTTGTGCTGAGGTTATTTAATTTATTGCTACTGTTGTTACTATTGTTATCGTTGTTGTTGTTGATGTGGCAGGTGCCCATAAAGTTATGCTAAAGCGACAGAAATGCTATGTAATGCGAATTTAAATTATTAGAAAAGTGACATCGCGTATAACAAAGCGAAATTTGTGTGTATCAAGCATAAGATGAGATAAAAAGGCACGAACCGCTTTACTTGCGATTTTATTGCGAATTAATGAAAGGTTAATCTTGTCGACAGAGTCTATGTATCCAAAAGGGAAAGATAGGTTCATAGTTTGAATCTTTTAAATAATCTGTTAAGCCCTTTAAATGCTGATAAGACGGAGCCCTATGTATCCGATGCGTGGAAAATTAACCATTGGTTTCGCGACAAGGTGTTCGTAGCCTTGTGAAACTCCTTATACAATATTTTTCAGCTTTTTTTTTGGATTATTTACATAGAACTGAAAGTACTTATGGGCACTTTACCTTTTTGCTTGCATTGCACGATAATTCGCGAATTAGGGAGTAAGCTAACGATATTTTAAAAAACGAGAGGCACAAAATGCCATTATTAACAAAACAGAGGTATGCTACCTTTTATATCAAACATATAAGAGAAATCTCAAGCTAAGGTTTTCGATCAATTTTTTATTTTTGTTTTTTTTTTTTTTTGGACGGAGATAAAGTTGGTTAGTGAAGCATGGGATACCTGTCAAGAAAAAAAGTTATTTCTGAAAAATATTAAATATTGGTACAACCGAAGCCATACTCAGGGGTCAAGTGTAACTGAAGGCGCTGTACGGAACACTGGATAAAAAGTGAAAATTTGAATCCAAAAAAAAAAAAAAAATTCTTTTATCCGCTTGCCTGCCTCAGGCTATGGAAACACTTAACATTCCTTTTGGGATATTGATTTTTGTGTGACTGCCGATTATTTCCACCAAGCAGAAAGAAGAAGTGCAAGCAAATTGTGATCGGCTGTAACCGAGCCTTTTATACCCGCCACCGTTATCCTAAAAAAATCAAGAGAAGATAAAAGCAAAAAATTACATTTTCATACTCCGTAAAAGTTTCTATCATGACTCTATTGAAGTATCTCCATCGTAGTTTGTAAGTAATGAGGAAAAACTCCAGAAAGCAAAAGTCGTTTCAGTTTATGTTGCATTGTAGACAAGTGCTTTGACAGGTTTGGGCCATTTTTAAAGCTTTTTGCCAAATTAGAAGGCGATATCTTCATTTTTGCGAACGGACAGACGGATATGTCTAGGCACATCACAAATCTGACACTGGTTACGATTACATGTGTTTAATGGGGTTTGGAAGCTTGCTTTTGGGCGTTATAAAGATTTTGACAAAAAAAATTTAATGAGAAACCCTGCTGACGGGTAGTAGACGTGCACAGCTTCTTACATATACGTGCAAGTTTTCGTAGATTTATCTGCTGTAGTTTTGTGAGTATTTTTTTTTTGTTTAGGAAACAAAGCTGTGTTCAGTTTATGAGGCCCTTAGGCGTTTCTTCGACCAATGTGACCCATTTGTAACACTAACCAGCATGCAAGGATTTTCAATGTTTCCGCCAGATTTGACGGTAATAGCTTCATATTTGCGATAAGAAGAACGACTATAACAGATATTACACACTCACGCACCTGCCTAAATCGATTTACAATTTGATGCTGATTAAGGATATACACAGCTTGCGGGATCTTTGAAACTTACGTCTAAGTGTTGCAAACGTTTTGATAAAACGGATATATCCACATTCTTCAGCGTTGGGTATAAATGTGTTTACAGTATCGTATCACAAATATTCTGCGTGTTTCACTACCGAATGTTATCTTAAAGTTACTGTAAAAAAATCAAAAGGAAAAAATATAAAAATTGTTGTTGTTGCGGGATAGTTTCAAAAATCATGTTTTTGAGAAAAACGCGTTTAAACTCTCGACTTGTGTTATAGGCATGCAATAAATAATATCACAATAAATTCTTTATTGTTTTTTCCATTATTCGGAAGCCATGGAAGCCATAAAATCCTTTTTTATGTTTAAATATTTTTGCGTATAATTTTTCGCCGATGTTTGCTCAACATTGCCCCTTTTACTGCATATAGCAAAGAGAGAAACGCTCGTTTCATCCTTTACATCTTGCGAAATGATATGGAAGGCACTTAGAAAATATTTATAATTCCATAGTCGAATTTGTAAGTAATTCACAAACTTCATCATTATCATGAAAAGCATTGAAAACTTTCGAATTGCTCTTAGCCTAATATCCACTCAACGGTCATTTCAATAAAACTACGCTAATGCGTTTTTGCTTGGAACTAACTAACTATTAATAATAACTTCTTTAATGCATTAGAGAGGCTAGCAATCAAAAGATGAAAGACATGGCGAAGCTAACATCTCCGCAAGCATTCATTTACTACAGGTAGTGTTCTCGGAGGGCTTCGGGAAAAAGCTCGACGTTTCAAGGAGAATATTTCCTAAGGATAACAAATTCTCGTTTCACATACTCCAGAAGATCTATTAAACAGAAGATCTATTAAACAGAAGATCTATTAAACAGAAGATCTATTAAACAGAAGATCTATTAAACAGAAGATCTATTTAGAGTAGCCCTAGTGTTCCTTAATGCAAGCAAAGGCAAAATTTTTTTTAAATTTGACATATTGACACTACTGCTTGGGACTTTTTATAAAATAACACATAAGGATTGTTAATGTGCTCTAATATCTCAACAAAAATTAGCGCAATTATGAAGATATTGTGAAAATAATTAGTTTTTAAGAATTAAAAAAATCGACACATGTTCGCTATCACAATCAATAGACAACGATGATGCTCGTTTCATTTGTAGGCATCAAAGTAAGGCTTTCCAAAAAAAAAAAAAATTAACATACTTTCAGGCGGTTTCTTTGCTAGTCATCGAAAGAATATAAATAAAAAAATTTACTATTTAGATAATCGCAATAAACATTAATCGATGGAAGAAGTTTTTAAGCCAGTGATCAAAACCATTCCTTTTTCAGTTCTTCACTTTTTTTTATAAAACACTTATATTACTTCCTTTGATGCTTTTCAAAAGTTCGTTTTCTCAACAGCCAATGTATAGAAATCAATGGGTGTTATACGAATTTGAGAGGAGAATGTACAGAAATCAATGGGTGTTATACGAATTTGAGAGGAGAATATATGGAAATCAATGGGTGTTACACGAATTTGAGAGGAGAATGTATAGAAATCAATGGGTGGTATACAAATTTGAGAGGAGAATGTTCACAAATCAATGGGCGGTATACGAATTTGAGAGGAAAATGTGTAGAAATCAAGGGGTGTTATACGAATTTGAGAGGATAATGTATAGAAATCAATGGGTGGTATACGAATTTGAGAGGAAAATGTGTAGAAATCAAGGGGTGTTATACGAATTTGAGAGGATAATGTATAGAAATCAATGGGTGGTATACGAATTTGAGAGGAGAATGTGTAGAAATCAAGGAGTGTTATACGAATTTGAGAGAAGAATGTATAGAAATCAATGGGTGTTATACGAATTTGAGAGGAGAATGTATAGAAATCAATGGGTGGTATACGAATTTGAGAGGAGAATGATAGAAATCAATGGGTGTACGAATTTGAGAGGAGAATGTGCAGAAATCAGTGGGTGGTATATGAATTTGAGAGGAGAATGTACAGAAATCAGTGGGTGGTATATGAATTTGAGAGGAGAATGTACAGAAATCAATGGGTGGTATACGAATTTGAGAGAAGAATGTTTAGAAATACTGAGAATAACGTTTATTCACTCCCGCGTGTTTTCTCTCGCTGCTCAACATACAAAATATCAGTTAACCACGCCGTCTGATACCCCATGAAATGAGCGACATGACCAATGATGAACTTCAATAGCGTCGCTAAAAAATCTGCGCATATCCTATAATTACAATTGGATTTTTGTTAGCGACAATTGGACCTGTCCATGACGAGAAATCAACTGCATTTAGTGAAGTCCTGTCAAGTTCTGGTTTCGTCGCTTTCATAGCACAAAAAGTTTATTGGCGCTTATGAAAGTAGACTTTTTGAGCATTTTCTTAATAGTAAGCTACGTTCTTTGCTTTGAGCACACCGCTAGGGATGCTGTTGTCATTTTCATTACAACAAAAACTTTCGTATCAAAATATTAAGTAACGAGTGTCGTTCACTTGTTTCTCAGTAAACACGTTCTACATCCCAAAATCCTAGTTTCTCAATGCAATCCATGTCTACTATGTTTAAAATGTGTTCAAGGACATAGAAACGACCACTTTGTAGCACTGAATTTAACATTCAAACTATCCGCCAAGTTTGAGAAAATCCTCTGGGGATTAGACCGTTGTTTGAATCGCATTACAGTTCTCGATGCAATCGAGGTCTGTTACGTTTAAAACGTTTTCAATGACATGGGAACGACTTATTTGTTGTATTACCACAACTTAGGACGCCGTTAGCTTTAAATGCTAATAAAATATGTTTTATCACCACTTGTGTACTTAACACAGGAAAGCATATACACTTGATATTGAAGATAATGACGCCATAGTTCGCTACAAAGTAAAAATTGTTTATGTATTGTTGCCGTAAATAGTTAACGAAGTAAACGTAAGTGAAATGGATTTAACCCAGTCCGTTAGTCTGACTGCTAATCATCCCTTGGAATCACAATAACATTTATGTCAAATTTGTTGTTGAATTTCTGCTGCTTCTTCTTCTTCATCTTCATCTTGTTGAATTGAATGCAAAAACACATAAAAGTATTCCTCAAACAGATAAAAGTTTTTTTTTTTTTTTTTGTTCTTTTCCTTTTATTTCTTTCATTTTACGATTCTATGCGAATTGTATCTATCGTGCAAAAACAAAATACGATGCATAAATACATACATGCATACATATGTTGAATGTATGCATACGAATAAATTGTGAAAAATATGTCAATAAACCACACACAGGTCGATGTTAGTTGTTCTTCTCATTGCTAACCTTGGCATAAAACCAAAGTGAAAAGTTTTGCAGCATTCGTGTGGTCAATTCACTTTCTATTAATGATATTCTGAAAAGTTGTTCAAGAGGCCAACAACAATAAGAGCAACAGCAAAATTTCAATCAACGCCACAAATATTTAATGTAAACCAGAAGAGCGAGAGAGAAATGCTTAAAACCGAACCCTTTCGAAAGGAGTGCGTGTTTGTGTTTTAAGTGTATGCAGAAATTGAAATTTTAATTAATGCATACTTGACTGATCGATCCGATGCATGAAAAATTGTCACAAAGAATTCTTGTTCTTGGTCTTGTTCTTTTTTTTTTTTTTTTTTTTTTTTTTTTTAAAGTATTGGTTAATGTAATACGTATGTCAAGTTTTTGGCAACACATGCAAATTTCATAACTTGCTTGTACTTTGAAATAAAGTTGTCTAAGTTGTCTAAGTGCGGTAAGCGCAACAAAGCGCGTATGCGCTATCAAATATGCACTTAACTCTGAATTTCACACGCATTCATACATTTAACAGTGTCGTGTATTTACATGCATTTGTATGTGTTTGTGTTTGTGTGTGTGTGTGTGTGTGTGCGCGCGCTTAGTATTGATACAGAATGGCCCCAATTTCGCAGTTTTTTTTTTTTTCTTTTTTTTACAAAATTGTGAAAGCAAACCGAACAACTGACAACATTTAACAACGAAGTAAGTAATAGAAGCAACAACAATCGATTCATTCGATTCATCCATTCAATTATATCAAATTGTCAAAAGTTTTGCATGCAATTGTTCTCCTCTCTCTCTCTCTCTCCCTCTCTCTTTTCGCAAAATCAATTGCTTGCCATGCTGTCGTTTATGCACTTTATTGTTCTCTACTGGCATTTCGGGCATCTTTTGCATTTGTTTACATCTTTTACAATTCAATATTTTCGTAAGTAAGGTGTATACGTGCGCGTGTAAGCGGAACATAATTTACATATAAACTATTGAAAATTGTCGATCGAAATGTTTTTATTTTCTTCTTTTTTTTTTTTTTGTTTTCATTTTGACTTCTGCACCACACAATTGTTCTGCAGTATTGTTTACGTTGTTGTTGTTCCCTCGATATTGAAATGTGTTTATGTCACGTTGACGAGAATAAGATTTTGCTTTCGATCTCTTTGTTTATTTAAATTATTAAATTTATTCCAAGCTGAAAAATTGTTTACGGAATTGTATCCCTTTTTTTTTTTCTTTTTTTTTTGATTCTTTTCGGTTTTATTATATCTTCTTTTGTGTGGAAAGTTTGATATTCGTTAAGTTAAAAGTTTGTTTTGTCACAAGTATAGATATATTTTGATTCCTTCTTTTTTTGCGATAAATTTTATCTCATTCACTTGAAGATGATATGAAAACTTAAAACTTGGATGACGTCGTAAATTTCGATTAATAGAAAATTCTTATTAGACTGATTGTCTTCTAGAGATTTTTTCCTTCAACAGAAAAGAAAAACAATTGGAAACTTTACTTTTCGCAGCTTATGTGGTAAAATAATGTCAAAAAAAAAAAAAAATAAATAAATAAATAACTAAATAAAAAAAACTAATTTCAATTCCACAGAAATTTTCTGCTCCTTACTCGCTGCCATCAGACTGCCCGTTTTTGCAAGAATAATGACACTTTAAATTAGCCTTAGAATGTAAACAATCTCTTAATTTGCATCAATAATTTTTTTCATTTTTCAGTCTCACACGATTTACTTTGAGTGGTGACTTGTCTTTTCCCTAAAATATTCAATCATAGATCTTGATATTGATAATAACTAAAGATTCTATTAAACCTTTTAAAACCGAATATTGAAAGCTATCCATGAACTTAATTTTATTTGCAAGTTTTAAAACAAATCTAATCCGTCCATGCAACACATCCTGGTGAGCTATGCAAGTAGAATCAAAAAGTACATATTTGGCTTAAGAGGGAAAACAACTGTAAATTTTTCTCCAAAAAAAAAATTATTTTTTTCGTCATATAATAAATGCCTTGAATCTTCTCTTTTATCGCGGGAAATAGTTCTCTCTGAAATTTGGAAATTTTTTCTAGCCCTGCAAAAAGCCTACCTGTGTGAAATGATTTCTGCTGGCAAGTTACAACCTAAGGTTTTATCGATTGATTTCTGACTTCTCTACACACACTTCTATACATTAACAGATTGCGTTAGAAAGTATTTATATTTTTATTTAAAAGCATTTCACAACAAAGATATGTTAGCGTAATTCCATCGAAACGAGTGTTGTGTGAATATGAAAGTGAGAACGATACGAAGGGAATGAAGCGCCCCTACCAAGAAATTGAAAACATGAAGATTTTGATGCTTATGATGAATTCCATTAAGGAATTATAATTTTTCTGACATATTATTATTATTGTTATTATTATTATTATTACATAAATTTAAGATAAGAAGATAATTCAGAGAATAAATTCTAAGACTAAAGTCTTAAAGCACTAGCCTCTAAGGCTTCATTTTTATTAATATTATCATTATTATTATTATTGTTATTATTATTATTATTATTATTATTGTCTAAATTTAGCCAGAGAATAAATTCTAAGACTAAAGTCTTAAAGCATTAGCCTCTAAGACTTTCGGCTTTATTTTTATTAATATTATTATTATTATTATTATTATTATTATTATTATTATTATTATTATTATTAAAAACTCTACCGCACTTAAGACTTGAACCCACGACCATCGAATTGCTAGTCGAGACTCTTGCCTACTCGGCCACTCAGGCGGATAATTTATTTTTTTGCCATATTTTCTAGCATAGTGTAAAAAGGGAGATTCTACCCTTGACCTTATAAAATAAATATGAAAGCACAGCCTTATGATAGACTTAATGGAAAAAATTAATAAAAAAAAATTTATTACAATCGAAAAACATAACTATAACGAATTTCGAAACTCAAGCAAACTTCGTTTCCTTTAAAAAACGACGTTTGAAAACGGCACACGGTATAATATCAACGATTTCCATTTTTTTCGTTTGAATTATTTACAATATCTTTAAAAGCTTTTAAGATAACACAAAATTAATCGAAGCATTATTTATTAACAAAAACATAGCTTTTTTTTGTGGGAAAACTTTTTCAAAAACATGCCAATCACGCAGATATCAACACATTTGAAATTATTTTCGTACAACTCTACTTACGAATGCATATATAGATTAAGTGGTTTTTATACCGTACACCAATCGTGGTACAAGGGTACATAAACTGTGTGCAGATGTATTCAGCAGCCAGAAAGACTTCACATAGACCTAAGTTTTATTATACCTTGCCTAAGTTCGTCTGTCCGTCCGTCCATTTGTTCGTCTCGTTTTCTTGTGTTGAATCTATAGGTCAACATCATTTTTAAGATATTTTGATGAAATTTAATGCAGTGACTAGCTTTGGCCCAAGGGTCTACTACTACTTCCCATAGAATGACTTATTTTAAAATATCATTATATGAACAACAGTAGGATGCCGTAGGGTAGTTCACAGTGGCCCTGGCCGACTAAAATTTCCTTACATGTTTTTTTTATTTTTTTTTTTGGAGATTCAAATGTGGACCTTTTACAATGCCTTGCACCGGTGTTACCAATATTTTTCAAAATTTATCTATTTTTTTTTATATATAAATTTTATATTTGGCTAATAGCCTTTTCGAATAACGTTGTCCCACTAAATTTCGTTTCATTTAAAAAAACATTTCAAAAAACAATTCTGTTTAATATACCAAATATACCCTTAAGTTAAAAATTTTGCAAAATTTAAAGAAATGCAATTTTGTGTTTATTTTTTTTTTTTTTTTTTGTTTTGTATATAATAACACAACTTATTGCGGTTTTTCTCTGCAACAAATTTTAAAGTTAATAAAAACACCAGACTGCAGCAATGCAAAGGCAATGTGGCACCAGCAGCTAATCTTCTCTTGTTATGCTAGCATATAATGCTCTTAAATATATATGCCAAAGCCTACGCAACGGCAATAAAACCAGTCCTAAAAATTCGCAATTTTTAGTATTTCGAGAAAATATGCAAGAATCGTATTGTTTTTATTAAATATGCGTGAGAGAGATATCGGTAGATCGATAAAAACCATTTGCTGCTCGAAAGTTTATACACGTTTTTCATACTCGCCACAATAGCTCGAAGCTTTTGTTCTCATATCCTACATTACTTGTGGTACAGGGTTATATAAAGCCTTTGCGACTTGAAATAGTGTTCGACCTCTATTATGCCAGACGGTTTAGAATCATTCTCTGAATTTATTAAAGATAATGGGCAGTCTTAAATTGACAGAGGTGATGATGTATTTCCCTATATATCTTGTATTCAATTATTGCTTCTTTCATTCTAAGGAGGAACTCCTATATAGAAAATAGATTGTTTCGGGCTATTTCTACGATTCTCCATATAACGGCCTGTTTCAAAATAATTATCATATTTTTAAGATTTCAAAACCAAAACTCTATGGTGAACCATGGCCCACGGTTACGCCCCCTACACCACCTTGTAGTTCAAAATAAGGCTCTACAAGGGACATGATCGTTATAGTGGACAAAGCGTTCCTCCTTGGATCAAAGTATTTTACTAAAATATCTCAAAAATTTGCAGCCTGTAGGTTCAACGCAAGGAAACACGACAGACAGACAAGCTTTGGGTCGATTCACAGACTTATTCTAAATCAACCGTTATAATGAAAACGGGGTGTATCTCAAGTACTTCTGAGTGTTGCATGCATCCACACACACTTAATACACCTTTGGACCACAGCTGCTATAGGGTCTTCATCCTAAAAGCTGTAAAAAATAGTGCTTTGATGTTCTAAGTGAACACTTGCTTCCCCTACAAATATTCTTACACAGCCTTTAGAGATATTCAAAATGGCGAAAGATTGTTTCTTGTACTCAATTTTGGATCACAATTCCCGAAATTAAGGCTCTCGAAAAAGAAAAAAGTAATGATTTACATGACAATGAAGTCGAACGTGTGGTACACCCAACTCTCTTTTTACACGATTTTTTTTACACGAAATTGATTTAACATTAAGTTCAAAAGAAAAAAATATTTCTTTTTTTACACGAATTATTTTGTTTTAACACGATTTTTAATTTTGAGAATTTCAGATATAATTCCCTTTTTCCAAAGTAGAAGTTATTTTTTATAAAATATTTAATGAATTAAAATCCGTAAGCGCGAAATAAATTAAGTGAACTCTAACAAGAACTTTTTAATATTGTTTACACCTAATTCTCTTTTTACACGAATTTTTTTTTTACTCGTAATTTTTGGGAACGTAACTATCGTGTAAAAAGAGAATTAGGTGTACTTTATGACAAAAAAGTAGCGGGTTTGAATGGCGTTCTTACCGGATTATAACGCTTCAAGTTGTTTATTATTATGCTGCGTATTTTTATTTTAAGAGTCTTAAAACTTGTTACTTTTAAACCTTAGTTTTCGTAGAGAACTAGAGGAATGAAAATGAAAAAATTACATTCCAAGAGTATGTTGAAATGAACAAAATATAAAAATTTGAGATTTAAAGTTTCTCTCATGTGATTTTTGTAAAGTCATACATAAATCTCTATTCATTCTACTTAATCCAAAGTGAAACTGTAAGAAATTTCTACGCTTAGATGAAAACTAAGTTCAATTGTGAATAGTTTTGACCCATTTTCAATGGTAACTGCCTATGGCAAAAAAAAAAAAAGAAAACACATACAATTCTTTAGTTTAGTTTAGTTTAAATCAGAATTTAAAACTTTCGAATTCATGCGACATGCAACATAAAACCTGTTGCACAACATTTTCATGTATTTCATCATACAATTCCGTTTTATGGTTTTTTTCATAACTTATGCCATATCTTTTAAACCAAAATTCCAATTAGTCGAACGTGACCAAATTACGATAATTGCCACTGATTAGTATGTGATATTATTTTAAATTACGAAGAGAAAAAAAATAAAATTATTAATAAATAATAATAATAATAAATAAACAAGAAATAGAAAACAACTTTTGTCCGCAAGTGTTTTTAAAAACGTATTTCTAAGAAGAACTAATTAAAGAACAAATGAAAATTTTTGAAAGTCGCTCAATTTCGTTTACATAATAACCCCAATAATAATGAGTTAGACAATAATCAATGTTACACTAATACCATGAAACATTTCTCTCCATTCTGCTCCCCCTGAATATTTTACGTTAGCAGCACCGCTTTTGTTGCATCTGTCGGAGACAGGTCTCCAAATTGTAAAACCTTGCAGGTGTAGGTGAAATGACAGAGAACAAGGCAACCATTCTCTAGTCGAATTCATAATTGACATCGAAATCCTCATCAAACATTTCTAATTTCTGGCCAAAGCATTTTCAACTATGGAAACGCTTTCAGGCTTATATCCATTCGACGGTCGGCTCGACAAAGCTACATATTTCTGTTTGGAAAGGCTTTTAAATGAACATTAACTTTTTCCAAAAGTATCTGTCAATGGATAGGAATAGTTAGAAATCAGCAAGTGTAAGACTATGGAGTATTACTTCACAGTAAAGTACTTAAGTAAAGTCAAGGCTGGCCTTGTTTTTGTCGGGCAATTGTCCCGTAATTTCATAGCAAATCATTTCCTTCAGAAAATACATTTTTTTCTCTTTCTGTCATATAATAGAGAAAATTCGAAGCAACTATTGACTCAATGGCTCCCTTCTCTCGTGAGGAAAAAATTTAAATTACTCAGGTAAATGTCGTATGATTTAAGTCTCTAAAGCTATTTCTTGTAAAAATTTCTTGCGATGAGTGAATTGAAGAGGCTTGCGATCCTCCTCTAATTATAAAAACAAAGACTTACTCTTACTCGACTTATATTCTGCTGTAAAAGGGGTAGCGTTTTCATGAGAGCAATCGCGAAAAAATTCCATTTGAATTTCTTTTAAAAAAAGCTCATGCAAAATTTGCGATCAATAGAATGAATATAAAAGTTATAAGACCAGACATCAGACAGGTAGATGAAGGAACTAACTTCATGATTTTGAGTCTGATTTTGAGTCGACTGTTATCTATTTATTTCCCTACACATAAAACTCGACTAAAGTAGATTAACAGCTGGGTTCAATTGACTCTCAGAAGCAAATCTTATGCTAATGAATATCAAAACTAATACAAAGTATATGAGGAGAAGTCAAGAAATAAAGAAAAAAAATTCATGTATAAATAAATAGGAAAAAAAAGAGCATATTCACAACGACCACATAAGCACACCCACAACTAAACATATTTCCATAAGAGGACAGAAAGATAAGCGGATGCCAACCCAAATTCCTAGGGCCAAACAGGAAGAATTGCTTTTGACGGGATTCAACAGAATCTACATAACACCTATAGGAAGGAGACCATACAACAGAGGCATACTCAATCGTTGGTCTCACCCACGGATGTACGGATCCTTAAGCTCTTTAGATCACCTCTTAATGAAACTTAGCGCAGGCCTAGCTTTACTTAAAGAGAGCTTAATTTGCAAACTAAAACGGTGATGAAGATGGATCTGCTGTCAAAGCTGTCTTGGCATTGTCTGCAACCCAGCAAACTCAATATAACCGATACACTTATCATAGCGTATTACAATTTAAAAGCAAGTAAAAATTCTATAGCGCGACAATATCCACAATTAAATATCTTACACCAGTTTGCTTAATACAGCTATTCATACAACATCCTTTCAAAGTAAGGCTTTATATGAGGAGTAGTCGAAAAAGTGATCTGAGCCGAAGTCTTTCCAATAGGGTTCGTAATTCGGCCCAAATACGTTGGCGCACCAAAGCTCTTAAAAATATCTCAAATATTGCGAATTGAATGCAAGAATATATGGACAGACGGACAGACAAGGTTATATCAGCATAGTGAAAGGTGTACCTCAAGTCTTTCTGTGCGTGGCATACGTTAACCCACATTTAATATACCTCTGTATCACAAGTGGTGCAGGGTATGAATACCCAAAATTTAATTCTCTTCTAATAATTGGTATTTAATACATATCGATATTGAAATTTATATACAATTTGTATATAATTGCGGTTAGCAACAAACAAACGCCAAGCAATTTCCACACATTTCCTTTGGTTAGTGTTTGTCCAAAAAGAACTTTCGGTTTTCTTTTCTTTTTTTTTTTTTTTTTTTATTCATTCCTATGATCTAAGGTATATTCAGGCATAGCTAGGCAGCTCTTGGGGCCAAGAACATCGCCATAATGCGAACTCGAATGATTTTTATTTGTTTTCTTTTTTGTTTTTTTAAGTAGAACATAGTTCTTCGACTTCTTTGTTGCAAAACTAATCTATAGAAGAGATTTGTTTGTGTGTGAATACTAATGCGTTTTAGAAAAATGATTATTTGTCAGTTAACTTTGGTGTAGTGACATGAGTTGTCGGCTGTTGGTTTTTTTTTTTTTTTTTTTTTTGGTATTGAATGAATGACTGGTATCAATGGGATTATTTTAAGCTGTTAATTTGTCGTCGTATTATGCCGCCACACCCTAGAAACAGAAACAAATTAGAAAAGTATTTTCCATGTTTGTCTTTGTATGCTTAGATATGTTAGGCTATTTAAATGTGACAATTTTTATTTCTATGTATAGGTGCGCTTAATTGCACTAACTTGGAGACAGAACATAGAGAGAGAGAGAGAGAGAGAGAGAGAGAGAGAGAGAAACAGTTCGCCAATCTAACTAACTTGCTATCCCAAATGTCAAAACTTGTAGTAAGTAATTGTGTTACAATTCATATTTATGTGTATACATAGTCTAAGTGAATGTGTTTTTTCAAACTCTTAACGCATTTGTCAAGCAAAACCATACTCACCGTTTCTCAAAATTTATTACTATAGCAATAAATGAACGTGTTTTGTATGAAAAGTTTGCGTTACTTGGTAGTATGTGACACATTGTCAAGAGGGCATATAAAGTATAAAATGCGAAATGCGAAATGCGAGAAACGAAAACTCATTCATATCTCACGCGGAATATAAAATAAAATAAAAAAATTCCCGACTACAATCTCTTCAGCAATAACAAAGATAACAACAACAACTCTGACAAATTTATCTTCACAGGGAACTTTTCGTATACCCACATAACATATCGTCGGGGGCACTTTTCATATGCAAATTTAATGCAAATTTTATTGCATTAAAATTGCATATAAATATAAAAGTGTTTAAGTTTTTTTCATTAATTCAAAATCAGACAATTAAAGGATGAATCAAAACGCCGATGATATACAAAAAAAGATAAAAAATGCAGCCGTGTCTTCTTTGAAGCACATCATGAGTGCACAATATCCCAAACATATATGCCATCATTTGCGGATCTTTTGTTTCACTCCGAACTTATCGCTAAGGCAATTGGTGGACCGAACCTTCAGTGAGCCAAACTCAATACGTATTCTTGATAAATTGTTGCCACAAATTTTAGATCGATGTCTGTTGCAAATTGTAAGCTATTTTCAAATGCCTTTTGAAATTCACTTTTTTTTAATCTTTTTTTTTTTTTTATCTCTCTAACGGTTGTGGTCTCAAGGCACGGTGCAAGTTCTAGCTTAATTTTGTTCGTCATAAGTTTTATAATCAATGTAGCGGAAAACTAGGAACTCGTCAATATATAATTTGAGTAGCGCAGTCAATTTATAAATATATACCTATCGATATATAAATAACTATATGTCTATCCGTCTAGCCCCTAAACACTTTAAATCTTTTTCTCACAAGACCAAGTTGCGGCGAAAAATTGGTCTTCTCACCCTCGTTTGATTAAGTATGAAACTCTGGAAAATCTCGAACCATGTGCCCATTAGTAACAAAAAAAAAACAATTAATTGTTTACCTATTTTTCTAAAATTAGGAGCGAAAAATTTTAAGTATTTGCTCTGAAGAAAGCTCGACAATCAGTTGAACTGCATGAAGTAAATAAGATGAAGTGTACTCGTTGAATGGAAAGTCCGTTTGCTGGTGGTTTGCTTACATGACAGTCTTCCCAAGACGACTATAAAATCGACTAGATCGTTATCTACACTGTCAAAATTATTAAATTTATCACTTCGATTATATAACACAGGACTTTACAAATTGTAAAAAGTTAAGATTGGGGGCATCATTTCGAACATAGTCGAAATTAATACCTATAACTGATCGTTGCCAAGTTTATCTGTGAAGCTATCTCGATAAATTCGATGTTAAGTTCATAATGAAAAAAGAACAAAAAACAATTTCATTGTTTTCCAAGATTCATTGAAATGGTTACACCCACCGGCGAAGAATGGGAAACTATTGTTGTTGTTTCGACAATTATGTTAGGTGTGGTGCAGAGCATATACTATTATATATGTACGTGGTATCAACACAAGACGGGAGCTTTAGATTTGAAAATTTCCAGCGTTTGTCTATTATGCATCCCTCTTTAACTACTCGCAGTGCCGAAGTCCCAAATTTATCAAGATGCGCATATTTCCCTAAATAATAAAAATCTTAAACAGGTTAGTAAAGGGGCGTAATTCACTTACAAGTGTCCCTAGAAAAAATAAAAAGCAAGCAAAAACTATAGTGCGATAGGGCCCATCATAAAATACCCTACATCACTTCGCTTAATACAGTCATTCATATAACGACTTTTGAATATAAAGTACTATAAGGGAAGTGTTAAAAAAAGTAGTCCGCTCCGAATCATTTTCAATTGCGTTCGACCTTAAGCCAAAACACGTCCGTTTACCAAGTTTCATGAAAATACCTCGAAAATTGTGACCTGAAGAAGGAATACAAGGAATCAAAGGCGGACAGATGGACAAACTAGCTTTATAATATATAGTATAATAAATTGCGGGTCTACTTCAAGTTCTTCTAAGTGCTGCATACATCCACCCAAACTTAATATGTCCTTCTACTGCAAGTGGTGTAGGGTGTAATCAAAAGGTACACATTTTATTACACTTCCTATTGATCTGAAATAGCTGAGCTATCTAAACATTTCATATTCGCTCAACTGATACGGCCTCAGTTAATAAAATAAAAATGCGTTTCTCAATATTAATGACAAGCAAAATTCGCTTAATACAATTTTTTAACTGCATTAGATGGAATTCAAAAATTTCTTACGGATTATTTTGAATAAATCGATTAAAAGAAACCATGTCATAGCAAATAAATCTCTTTATCTTATATTTCCAAGTTATAGTCAACTAGAATCTGCTATTCTCGCTCATATGTACGCAACTTTGCAAAACTTCATGTCATACATAAAGCGTCGCAATTATTATACCGCAATGAATGCCATAAAAAAAAAATTGAGGTAAAAAAGATAAAACTAAAGAAAAAACCATTTGTGCAAGTGACTGGTTGGAATGGTTGCTTGTTATTATTGTTCGTATATTATTCATTTTTAAGAGTGTGTTATTTGTACGTGTATTTATTCGTGTATTGGTGTAAAAAAAAAAAAAAAAAAAAAAACTGATTCTTAAAAACAACTTTTCGAATTTTTAGCAAACACCATCACTTTATTTATAGTATTTTCTGTCTTTGCTTATAAACAAGTTTTACTTCTTTTTCTTTTTCTTGTTCTCCTTCTCATTTCTTTTCTTCCCACTTCTTTCTTAGCGGTTATGTCGTTTCTGTTTCAACCTTACTTACTTATGCTTATAGTTAGCCACAGTTTTCAACTTTTGCTCACTTTATACACTTGTTGCTGCCAACAGGTACATGCAGACAATTACGCACACAATCCCATCGAATACAATTCGATAATAAGTGCTTACAATTTGTGGTTTTAGTTCAGAATGTGTTACTGTTGCTGTTGTTATTATTGTTGTTGTTGTTGTTGTTGTCAGTTAGCTATTACGTATGTGTGTGTATCTGTGTGTGTATTTGCTGTTTATGAAAAGCAAAAAAATTACAAATAAACCCAAGCAAACCCATGCATACATTCATACATAGCTATATAAAAATATATATATATATATATATATATATATATATACATATAAATATATATGTATATGTATATGTGTATGCATGTATATATCAGAAAAATGCTTACGGTACCTTCACTTTATTTCATTGCACTTCATCAGTTGGTTAAACTTTTTAAAAAGTGAGATTCGATTAAATTGAAATTCATTGTATAGCAACAAGAATTGTTTTCCTGTGAAATTAGATTAAACGATTGCCATGTGTGGGAATCAAATCGGCGAAAGGGTTTCTTTGCTTTCAAGTTTTTTCTTCCATTCTCTTTTTTCCCTTTTGGTTCATTTACAGCATATTCACACTGCAACAACATTCGTTATGGAAAAATAAATAAAAAATTTGAAGCAACACTTTTGCACTCAAATGATTGAATAATAATGTTTTATATATATATTAGATTTTCTTTACGATCATCAGGTTTAACGTAAAACGTTCTATTAACGTTTTGAAAAACGTTTTTTTTTTTTATCAATTTACTGAACGTCCGCATGAATAGAAAAGTAGATAAGAATCGCGACTGTCAAGTCCAGTGTTGCCGGACACAAATTTCAAGTGCGGTTTGAATTTACTTAACTATATCTATATATAATTTAACTTAGTTGAGTAGTCAATCGGTAATGATCTTACCAATTGGGACACACATGCATTAGTATATGGCCACCCACCGTTCCTCTTGCTAAAAAGAAAAAAAAAACAAAGCCCCATAAACTTAAAATATACCTCACTTTTATCATACTAATCGTTTCAGAAAGTGATTCTGAGCTTGTCTGTCCGTCTGTCCATCTTGGGATTGAAGAATCTTGAGAGAGAACCTTTACATGAGATATTTTGAAATATGATACACTCACGTGTCTTGACGAAAATTGTTCGGATCGGTCCACTTTTTCGACCAATTCCCGCATACCGCCTCAATTTGAACGTCCGTGTGAATAGAAAAGTAGATAAGAATCGCGACTGTCAAGTCCAGTGTTGCCGGACACAAATTTCAAGTGCGGTTTGAATTTACTTAACTATATATATATATAATCTAAAAAGAAAAAAAAAACAAAGCCCCATAAACTTAAAATATACCTCACTTTTATCATACTAATCGTTTCAGAAAGTGATTCTGAGCTTGTCTGTCCGTCTGTCCATCTTGGGTTTGAAGAATCTTGAGAGAACCTTTAGATGAGATATTTTGAAATATGATACACTGACGTGTCTTGACGAAAATTGTTCGGATCGGTCCACTTTTTCGACCACTTCCCGTATAACGCCTCAATTTCAAAAGTCTTTGCATGAACATGTATTTTTGAAAGATATTAAAAAAAGAAAAAGAATAAAATGAAACACCAGCTTAAGAGCCTGTAAGCCAAACAGTGTAATTGGTTAAAAATTGAATCTAGAAAAAGAAAAGCAGAAAAATCATTTAATCTACATCTCTATAGCTAAAGAGATACAAGAGAATATTTAGAAATTTTGGTTTTGGTGCGACTGACGAGTGTTTGGATGAAGAGGTTCAATTTTTGATCAAAATATCTGATAGAAAAATTTGCATTAACCCTACGTGTTCTACTGGAGTATCTTATGTTAAAATAACCTCGAATGAAACAAATGAAGATCTCGAAACACATGAAGATCTAAATTCTTTAGTCAATTGCATCTGAAGCGATTCATTCAGTTGCATATAGTTTGGCAGGATATGCGAATCTTCTTAGTGCAGTTAGCCTTCAAATCTTTTGCAGGCTTAAAGCTTTTTGTAAATATTGTAAAAACTAATACCAAAGTAGTAAGAGATAGATAGATAAAGATAAAGAGAGCGAGGGAGAGAGGGGACGAGCAGAGATTAGGAGAGAGAAATGAAATTTTATATCGGAATCTTTATGCATAATTTCGTACATTCCCTACCTAAACAAAAGAAGTATTGTTTAGATTTTGCTTGAAGCGATTGAAACGCGCCATATAATTACAAGAAGCAATTCTTACTCTTTTACATAAGTCAAGAACAAAGAACACGAACGAAAAAGAATGCCATGAACTTCATTTTCTCTCACCAGAATGTAATTTAAACAAACAAACAAAGGCGTAAGTGAAAATTAACATCAACATTTATTTACATGGTGTGTTATTTATTGAGTCAATAGGAAACAATGTTGTTGTTGTTATTGGTAGCAAAACATTTCCATTTAAATAAGTTTTTGTGAGCGAAAAATAACATCATTCAAAAGATTAACTTCCCTGGCATAGCTTGCTTTAGTTACACGTTTAGTTACGATGACCTATCTCAATAAAAGTTGATCCTTAATCGCCGCTTTATTGAATAAAGTTTGATTTTAAGTCCTTGATCTTTGAGACCTTTGCTTTCTGTTGTTTAAATACGCTAAAGAAAAAATTCCAATCATGTCAGATGACAAGATTTTAGAGAGAGTTTCGTAAACTATGTCGCTCTTCTTGCGCCACATGATCCCTTCCTTCATTCGTAGTGCTGGCAAGAAATTTCTTATTCGCGCACGACATCTTGACTTTGATTGACTTTGATTTCTTCATTTATTTTTTTTGGAGTAGATACTTCTCAAGCACCCATATCTTAGCTGTACCTCTCCATTGACTGAATTCTTCACAAAAAATAATTTAACATAAGACTTTGCTTCGCAAATTTTTTATTAATTAAACAAATGTCGCTTTCACAATTATTGAGCCGTTCACTAAAAAGTATCTAGTAAATTAAGCAGCACGCCTACAACACACCGGTCAGCAATTCTCGGACATTACTTTTGTTATTTTCAAAACAATGGAAAAGTTCACAGTCCGTGTGCCGGTTATTGTTGAAAAAAATACCATTCAAACTGAACATTGGCTTGAGTAATCCCATAGCAACACCTCTAATATTAAACGGGGATGTACGGACCCCGATGACGCTGAAAGCAGCAAACCTACGTGAAAAAATCGAGAAACCCTGAGAATTACTCTCATTAAACGGAAACATAAATGATCGCCGTAAGCAGTCGTGTACCCAAGAATCGCTACTACCAAGTCTATGTTCGCGGGTGCAAATCTCAAAACAGAATTTATTTCGTGGTTATAGTAACTATTCCCTCAGTAAAGGCACAATATTTATCGATGGGGGCACAACCATTAAGCTGCGAGTGCTTCTTTATCTCTTTCTTTTCACTCACTTTTTTCCGACCGTCACCGCATGACAGGAATAGGGGACATCTCCTGAGCGACTGGTCATATAATAAAAATAGAAAAGTGAATTTGCGGAAGATAACTCACATTCTCAAGGTATAAAAGAGGAGCGTGTTCACTATTTTGCATGACGATTTGGGCATAAGAAAACTGTTTTCGAAGCGGGTGCCTTGGCATCAAGTCGCTGGCTACTATGGCAAACCTGTATAAATTCATGTTCGTGTTGCTGCCATGCTTCCTTTGTTCTGTTGAGCCTGAAAATCTCACAAAAGTGATCCAGTAAAAAAGATCTGGATCAAATGATGGCCCCAGTACGGAAAATGAACCGTAATGCTCTGTAAGAAAAATTTTTCGAGTATTAAGGAAGCGTTGGGTTGGATAGTATCAGCCTTGAAGCAAAGATTGCATTGATAATGGACAGGACGCATAGAATGCCCATAGACTTAGATATGTAAATTATCAATCTATAACTATGTCGACTTGTACAAATTTTAGGGAGCAAAAATGGCATCAAAATTAACCTTCTTAAGCGGAGTTTTCTTTTCAAAATTTCAATTCCTTTATCCCTAAAACGTTTCTTAAGAGGAGATCTACTAAGACTACTAAGAGAAGCTAGTAAAAAATTTATTAAAATTAACTCTGACTTTTCTAGAAAATTCCAACATTTGCATCCTAATAAATTCACTTACAAAGCAATTCTCCAATAAAAAAAATGACTTCTTTGTTGACGTTGCTTTACTAAACTTAGTTAAGATGAAAGTGTATGTCGCGTGCACTATGATCTCATTTGCATCGATTACAATTAATAAAGCTTCCGTATACCTAACCTTTTGTATATATATATATATGCCACAGCATATATATTCAATGCACATATTAAAGGAATAAATTTTAATTTACACACTTATGCTCATGTTCACATATACATATGCAGAGTATAAATTAGTTTTCTTATTCGAAAAAGTACATTATCCCAGAGATCTTGCAAAGCGTACAAAAACGGACAATTTGAACAGTTAATATTTTTATTTTTTTTTTTTTTATTATTATTGATATTAAAAAAAAGAACTACGAAAGTCTATGAAACTTGTTTTCAGATCTAAATGGTGGCAAAAGATTTACGCCCGCTTTTTTTCAATACATTGTCACTTAACATAAAAAAAAAAAGTACTTCTGATTATGATACCGTTGTTGTACTCGTTTATATACTTATGATTTGCTTTTGATATTACGATACCTAGGTAGGTGATATCCAAGATTCTCTCTGAAATTAATATCGTTTTCTATATAGAAATGTTTTTTTTATTTTTATTAAAGTGTTTTCCTTCTTTTTTTTTTTTGTTTTTTTGAAAAAAAAACATTTTCCAGTTTTAAACCAGTTTTTTCTCTTCATTGTAATATATTCATATGTTTCATTGTATGCAATGTATAAAAATGTGTATTCAACAATTTTTTTTTTTTTTATTTTTTTTTTTATTACTTTGTCGTTTGCATACTTGGCAAATTCCCGGCCATGAGTCATTTCAATATATTCATTTGGGCAGCAATTGCTATTTCATTCAGAGAAAAAGATACACTAAGCGTGATTGCGCTTAACCGTCAGATGATGCGAGTATGATAGCTTTGTCATCTCGTTTATAAAATTCACAAATTCTTTGCGAGAAGATTTTAAGGGCCTATTCGGTCTTTTATTGATTGCTTTATACATAAAGGAATCTTTAAAGCAAAATTCGAAAAACTTAAGAAAGCTTTTTTAGTTTAAATGTTCACAAATATAAAAAAAAATTACGTATCCGCCAGAGTGGCTGACTGAGGTGAAAAGTCTCGACTAACAACTCAATGGTGATGGGTTCAAATCTTAAATGCGATTAAATCTTCAATAAAACCGATAACTAGGGCTGTTAGATTTTAATCTAAGAATTTATTTCTCTGGCTAAATTAATTATAATAAAAAAAATCCAAGAATTTTGATATCTTTCCCTTAGATAGCAAATATTTACTATTAAGTAATGTTGACTTGCTTTGCATCTCTCTGTATGCAACATAAGCGCCGGAGTATTTCTATAAAGAATAAAGAAATTCTTTTAAACCTGCTACCAGAATTTTAAAGTGACCCTGATCGCTGTACTTACATCCAGAGAGAAAACAAAATGTCAACCCTCTCCCTCAACTCAATCGTTAACTGCATAGCACTCGCATATTTATTAGACGTAATTTGCTTCAGTCCAGTTTAACATTTTCTCTCAATCGTTTCTAACTTCGAAGAGAACTGAAAATATGTCATATATGGAGGGTATGTATTATTCGTTATGATGCTGTTATAGTTTGATCTATGCATGGTTTCGTATGCTAATTAAGCAATATTTTTATCAGATTCTCTGCGCATTGTCTCGACCTCTTTGCCGGCAATATTGCAGTTATAATAAATTTGAACACTCGTAAACATTTTACTGAATATGTGACAAAACGTTTAATTAATATAAATTAAAAAGATGATGTGTTTTGTACTACAACATATGCCCGCATATATAATGGTTATATGTGTGCCGCTGTGTTTTAATTTAGTCACCAACAAGGCAAAAAAAAGTTTATTTGTAACACTCGAATATGTTAAAAAAAAAAAAGCTATTAAATATTCACTGAAATAAGTCAAGCAAATGTTTGTTTTTATTTAGTTTTTCCAAAGCTTCCACAATTTCTCTAATTAAAAAAAAAAAAGGTAAACTTTTTGTTTCCCGGTCCCTATCTTATACTTCAACTGAAACATGATGATTTTTTCTTTACTTATATATATATATATATTTACTTATATATATATATATTTCTTTTTTCTGGTCTTCATAGTCAGGATTTTAGTTTCAACACTTTTTAAAGCAATTGACTAAAATTTGGGGCGAAAGTGGAGCGCATAAAAGAACCAGAATAATAAAAGAATTTAACCCCTAAAGGATTAAAAAGCATACCTGGATATTAATAAATTGATACTCGAATATTGCAACATTTTTCTTTCTTACAATGGAAAACACGATACAATAAAATTTCATAATAAAGACTTCAATAGTACAACGTAGCAACAGTTGAATAATTGCTTGCAAAAGCAGACGGAGAAAAAAAAACATAAAAGAAATCGCCTTCAACTTACAATAATCTTTTAAAAACGTATTAAAGTTTCAAATTTTTGTATAAAAAAATAGATTTGAAGACATGGAAATATTTGAATAGCAAATTAAACGAAACATGCAACGTGTTGCGTCTATGCCTGAGTCCACGAAGCGATTTCTTGGATCTCTTTACGTCTTTGGGCACTTATGTAGACATTTTCGCTTTTTTACAATCATAACTACTGTCATTGGGGAACACAAAAAACTTGTGATAATGTGGAGTCAATCATTTTGGAGCCCCGAAAGTAAACACTTGCGTCTTCAGATTTGGATCAAATCTTTTTCAGTACAAAAAGTAGCGAGACTGTATTGGTTTAAAATAGCCGCACTATGATACTAATGCGTAGATGTTTTTGATAGATTGGTATGATTATTGGGAGTACCTAACACAATTCATAATTGCTATCATTAATGACCGCAAAAAACCTGTGATAATGTGGAGTCAATCATTTTGTAGCCCCGAAAGTAAACACTTGCGTCTTCAGATTTGGATAAAATCTTTTTCAATACTATTTCGAACAAAACCTAGCGGGATCGTATTGGCTTAAAATATTCACACTGCGATACTAATGCGTAGATATTTTTAATAGGTTGCTATGATTATTGCGAACAAGTAACACAAATCTCGTGACACGTGACCGTTTGGCTTAGCAATAGCAATGTTTTTCTTTTTATTATACCACCTGGTCGTAGAAATTTTGTCAAAAAAAAAATGGAATGAAATGAATTAAAAATGTTTGTTACAAAAGTGTTGCGATGATGAGTGCGTGCAAATCATTTAATGGAAGTCGTAAGGTAGTCGAAAACGAACCTCGTTCTGAAAGACCATCAATCTCAACTACTAATGAAAACATTAACAAAATCAAAGATTTGGCAAAGAGATCTTGTAAATTTTGTTAGTAAATCGAAAGGATCGATCAATGCAAACTATTTTAAAGGATGATCCAAATGATGCAAACAACACGCGTTACATTTCGTAATAAAATCAATTTTTCGCGAGAAAAGTTCAATGATCGCGTGATTGCCAAAAATATCTATGTAAGCTTGTCGCAAAGATCAGGCGATATAACTCTATTGAACTTCTCAGTTAAGTTAGAGTTTAAGTTGCGGACTTGTGGATTTTATTTAACACGATTATTCGCGTTATTGATGAAATAAAAGCAGATGTCTGGCAAATGGCAAAAATTGATTTTCCAGGATTGAATTTGTACAGAATTCCAGAGGCGGTCACCTACCTGCACGAATAAGTAAAAGCCAATATTTAAAATAAAAGAAAATTTACTTCGTATTATTAATAATTAAAAACAAAAAGAACTATTGGATAAACCTATACTGTGTTAATTGGAAAATTTCTGAACAACGAAAATAGAAATATTATGCTTTAGCTGCACTTGCGGAAATACATATGGCATACAGTTCGTAATATCGTATAATCCTCAGATGCCGGTTGAAAGTGATTGAAGCCATAATTCCGTTGATTTTGGAATTTGTGTAATTAGTCAAAAAGAAAATTCCATGGCAACTCTGGAATGAACTACCAAACTGAATTTGAAAACAGTCCTTGTGTCAGTATTTTTTCTTTTTTTTTTTTTGCATATGTGTCTGTTTTAATCATTCCTGTTACTCTTTCACGTGTTTTACAATAAAGGCACTTTTTTAAATAGAATTTCGCTTAACTTTTAATTAAGTTTTATGCAATGAAATGTTGAAAGTGCTGCGAACATTCTGGAATGAATCCATGCATGTTATAAATATTAATGGTGAATGAAAAACGAATAAATATTAATATTGAAAATACATTTTATTTGATTGCACAGTTCACAGGTGAAGTAAGCGAAAAATTGAAAAAAATTACACATAATAAGTGAAAACAAGCAAGAAATTTATAGTCAACTGTGGGTGAATCATCTATGCCCGGCACTTTTCTCTTAAAAATAAAAATAAATAAATGTGTAAATAAAATAATAAAAAGTGTATTGAGACTTTGTACTATTAGCTGGATGCAGGAGATTTGGTTTATTTTTTAACAGGGATTGTAAGAATCATCCGTAGAGTACATTTGACGATTATTCTTGTCGCGTCTGTTACAATTTTTTCATAATGCACAAAAAAGCCTAATATATGGAGGTATCCTTAGTTTATGTTGTCCTGTAGGCGCAACTTCTGACCGATTTAAGCCATTTTTTAACAGGGATTGTAGAATCATCTGTGGCGTACATTTGGCGAATTTTCTTGTCGTGTCTGTTACAATTTATTAATAACTCATAAAAAAGCCCAATATATGGAGGTATCCTTGATTTATGTTGTCCTGTAGGCGCAACTTCTGACCGGTTTATCCGTTTTTACTTGCAAGCTGCTTTCAAGAACTTCCAGACACATTGACTTTTAGACGGACGGACTAAGATGCCTAGATTATAATTTACTACTGCTACATATGAAACCGTAACTGTGAAAATAATTTAAAAAGTATTAAAAAAACAATCGTTCTTTTGAGGCAAACCGACCATGAAGCCATTTTTGTACATCCTCGCAAGAAGAAAAGCGCTGTTCATCAAGTGCGTCACACATCGATTGTTCGGTGGAAATAGGTGGAATTCGAGATTCGTCACTAGCCCGCTAAAGATTAGATTTCCTAGTTGAGTGCATCCAAGGTATCGTGAACTTGTTTTGGCATGTAGACGAGTGGGCGAATGTAATCTTAAAGAATGAGTTTGTGTTGATTTTTGTGATATTTGGTTCGGTTTTTGAGCCCCGAACGACTCAAATCAATTAATAATTTTTAGTAGTTTTGGTATCAACCGCTTCATCGAGACTTAATAGACTAGTGATTTTTTCTCTCTACAAATCCGGAGAATAATTTTCCTACAAAAGCGATTCAATCGATCTTGCCATGGATGCGCTTAATCCGTCTTGGCCTATTCATTATCTTTTCCACTTAAGATGCCCAAACCAAATTCCCTTTCGTTTCCCAGTTTAGCATGAGCTATGAAGAAAGCAATTTCAAACAAACATATATCCTTCATACATGCTGTTAGGTGCATCTATGGGCAAATTCCGATTTCATATTTACATACCTGGTATGGTTTATATTCTTTTTTCGGGCTTACTTCTCTTTATAAAATTTTTTGTCTTGACGAACACATTCACAGTTTAAATTGCGAATTTAACGAATTTAACAGAAATATATTTTTAAACTTTAAAATGTTTCAAGTGTTTTGAGGCCAAGTCGAATTAAATGCAACAAATAACAGTTTGTAAATAGTTATTATAAACAAAAAATAAATAAATAAATAAATAAAAATAAAAACAGCATATAATGTGAATTAATTTTCGCATTTCTCCGCGCATTTTTATTTCTATTTCAAGGATTCGTTTACATAAATATCAGATTGAAATATTACCACATATTTGCAAATTTTTATAGTGCATTGTACCATGTTTTGCTCAATACCTAACCTCAAATTCAAGTAATAAATTAATTTCTCATCTTTTTTTTCATTCATATGCAAAATATTTATATTAATTTAAGTAAATAAAAGAAAAAAAAATTTACATATTTATTTATATATTTATAATATAAAATTAGGATGTGATCGAATTTTATATTAATCGTAGACTGTATGTTGGACGAGTATACTCGTCATCATCGATGCAATTTAGATAACGCGTTTTCCTAAGCAAATCGAAATAGTTAAGTGGTTAATATGAATAAATCGGACCACTACCACATATGCAGTTTGGAAAGAGTTAAAATTTGTCTTGTAGAAGAGTTTTCAGGCGGTAATTTAAGCGGTTTAAATGAATAGTTAACATATCTACCCACCTGTGATATATATATACATACATATATATATATATACATATATATATATATACATATATACATATATACATATATATATATATACATATATATATATTTACATATGTATATATATACATATATATATATTTACATATGTATATATATACATATATATATATATATACATATATATAAATTTCTCTTTGATTCTTTTTGAATGCTTTCAATGCTACCCCTTCAGGGAACAATTGAAGGCCGTAGAAAGAAATCCTCTGAAAGATCTGAAGGCCTTATCTCAATTACTCTGATGCGATGTCTTCATTTTCTAGGCAAACGATGCAATCTTCATATGAGATGACAATACAAATTTTACTGAATAAACATTTTTTTTACTTAAACCTTATCAGATGCTTTTTACATAGAATTATTATAGTTTATGAGAGCACTTCAGCGTTTGCGCTTGGCAAACTTAATATACGCTATGCGGTGAATACAATAAGAGAGAGGATAAATATTTTGCATGCAATTTGTTAAGAAAAAAAACAAAAAATAATGAAAGTATGTCGGCTTTAATTTTAATTTAATTTTCATTTTTAAATATCCCAAGCAAGAGAAAATATTATAATTCTTCGCCGTGTTTCAATAAAAGACAATCGCATCCATGAGGTATCAGGTTATGCCCAGACATAACTGGGATAGGGATAGGGACAGGACAATATTATTCATCGGTTTTAGTCAGTCATTAGCGACTGTTCCAAGAGTAAAAGAAGTTCATGTTAAAAAATTAAATCTAATTATGTAAAAAAAAAAAAAATGCATTTGCCTTATTTGGTACTTAAAAATCTTCGCAAGGGAATGATAAAATTCATCACGAGTCGAGAGTATTTCAATAATATTAATGATTGATAGACTTACCCCAAATTTATCGTTTTTTGATCACAGTTTCCACGTAAGGGAATAATTTAGATTTTCAAAATATATTCCCAAACGCCGAACCCAATACATGCATACAGATGCACATATTAGCATGACAATAAGCAAGAAAATCATATTCGGTTTTCGACGAATCTCTTATACCCACAACGAAAAAAAAAAAAAAATTAAATTTCGATATCCTACGCTAATGGTTGGGAATGGCTGATCTTATCGATTTTTCTATTGTTACTGTAGAACCATTGTTAGAATCGATGTGGAAATATTTATCCGTATATTAATTTTAGTATATGGGTGATAAAGAAAATCCCACTTTTTTTCCTTTTAAAGACAGATTTAGTCTCTCGGGTGGGTTGGGTCCT
>KK502450.1:782533-802186 GCA_000688735.1 Glossina austeni
AAGACATCTGCAGAGACAAACAGACAGCCGACAAGCTATACATCTTCCAATCGATTCAGAAAAGAATGCTTTGTAAAAATTTATATGTTTTTTAGGGTGTATGTATGAGGCTTCCTTCTGGGCATTGCAAATAACTGTAAGACATCTGCAGAGACGAACAAATAGCCGGCGAGCTGTACATCTTCCAATTGGTTTAGAAAAGAATGCTTCTTAGGAATATATATGCTTTTCAGGGTGTGTGTATGAGGCTTCCTTCTGGGCATTGCAAATAACTGTAAGACATCTGCAGAGACGAACAAATAGCTGGCGAGCTGTACATCTTCCAATTGGTTTAGAAAAGAATGCTTCTTAGGAATATATATGCTTTTCAGGGTGTGTGTATGAGGCTTCCTTCTGGGGATTGCGAACGGTTTGGCAAAATGAACATACCACCATTCTTCGGTGGCACACATAAAAACAGTGACTCAAAATCGTATGGAAATGTTAATTATGTATAACTAATTCGTAACACATCTGTGTTAATATTTTTATATGTGTATACCTTGTCGAACATGCAAAATTTGACAGCAAAAATCAATCGTATATAAGCAGAGTAATTTGTTGCGTTAATTGTGTAGTAGATTTTCCCAGCTTGCTATTTAAATCATCATTCAACTGTTGTCACAATTTCATTAGCGAAACTTAAATGAATAAACCAAGCGAAAGAAATTTTTTCAAAAATTATCTAAACTTTGCCGTTGCGGTGGTAATGATATGAAAGAGACAGAAGAACGTATAATTACTTCAAAAATGAATTACAATTCAAGCAGAAAATATTTAGCCAGCTTTGGTAAATGTCCCGATTTCTTAAATCGATCAATATTTGGATTATCTTCTATCTCAGTGATGGCCATATGCTGGTCAAAATCGATTTCAGCTTTAATTTAATCAACGCCATCTGGTAGAAGCTACTAAAGTATACTTGCTCAGCGCTTCGAAATATTGTTTCATGACATGACTTTTCGTGCATGGCCCAGATTTATTTTATTTTATTAAGATACAAAAAGTCTTCCATGATTTCACCCATACCAAGCGGGTCTCAGTTAGAACTTTCATAAAATCTCGAGGCAACTTTCACTAGATCTTGCACTATAAAAGCGGAAAACAAGTTACGCCCGAACTTTTTCAAAAAATTCTCCATAGATGCAACATAAATAATCTCCTGTAAGTATTTGCAGCCTAGCACTCTTCAGGATACAAAGGGTTTTTCAGAATTCTTAGCAAAAGACTCATAGATTTTCGCATCTTTTTAAGCCCTTTTATAACCCTTACCGTAAAGAGATTGACATGCCGGTAATGGTGTGGTCTGCTCGAAGTCCAGATCTCAATCCTATTGAGCATCTACGGAACGAGTTGAAAACACGAGCACATCTTGGAGAGCTACGAACAGCAATTAGGGAGAAACGAGATAGGATATCGCAAAATTGTTTGGTTTGTTCGAAGAAAAATCGAATGGAAACTGTTAGTCGCGGGGTGCGGAGTTAATACCTCGTATTAATGAATGTTTCTTTTTACCAACTTTATGGTTTTATTATACTTTTATATCTGCTCAAAATCGCGGAAAGAGCGCTATCTGTTACTTCCGGTTTTTCGTAATTCTATTATTCAATTACCTCTGTAATGATTTTGAAGGTTGAAGGATAAGCTTTCAATGTGTGCTTTAGTGTAAGTGAAATTGCGTTTACAATCTAAATTTAATTTAATAAAGTTGAAAGTAAAGTTCAAAGTGAAAATTTGATTACTGCCCCCCCCCCCCCCCTTTCCCACCAAAACGTCTTTGCGAATTTAAGTTTCCATCCGAATGCTTTTGAGATCTAGTTCGTATCACTGAACTGTGATATGACGGCGTTGATTTTAATTGCAATTCCTACAGTAACTGTTTACAAATGAATTATTTACAGTAATTCATATTTACAGGGTTTCGGTGCTTGTTGCCGTTTGCCTCCCACATACTGTTTTGAAAGTAATTCACTTAATCGAATTTCACTTGTAAAATTTTTCAATTAATCCCTTGTGCCCTTTAAACTTCAACAGGTCAAAGGCAAAGCATCCTGAATCTGCGATGTTTGGCTTTAACATTTTAAGAATTTCATTTCCTAAAAAATCGGATAGTTTTCACTTTTTATCCAATCTGTGATTTTCGTAACAATATTTTTGAATTGACGCAGCCGCTTCTATCCATCTATCCATTCGCTGTGGAAACGCATGCTTTATCCACGAATTCATTACGAATAGCAAGAAGTTAGACGAACTCCTTAAAGAGACTAAAATTTCACTTTCAAGGATTCGATGAAAACTGTGAAATTCTGAAAGAGAATTTTTCCATCCAAATTTTCCGGACCGAGGGACTTCTTAAAGTTCATATGTTCTTGCGATGAGATGAAAATGTAAATGGAAACTTCATTAGTTTCTATAAACAAGCAAAAAAGACTGCTACTACTATTTCCTACCACTACCGACCCGAGATCGCTTAAGTGCAAAGCAACGAAGTTTAAAAGACTTCGAATAGCAGGCACATACGATATTCTTTACAAAGTGAATGTTGTGCATATTTTCGCTTTTCCTTCTTTCTTTTTTTCATTTTTTTCTTCCTTTTACTTTCTAATCTAATGTTCTTCTTATTTAAATTAATCTAATTTGAACATAAATTTTTTTCTATTATATTGTGTTTATGCGATGTTTGTGATATAAAGAAAAACTTTACTTTCTCCATTTCTATATATTGTTCAGTTAGTTTTGTTTGAATGTAACATAACTAACTCTTTTACCCGAATTCTACATCATTATAACTTTTTCATTGCTTTTTATTCATTACATGTTTCATTTTCAAAAAGAATANAAATAAATTAAGTGAACTCTAACAAGAACTTTTTAATATTGTTTACACCTAATTCTCTTTTTACACGAATTTTTTTACACGTATTTTTTGGCAACGTATCTATCGTGTAAAAAGAGAATTAGGTGTAAATAAAAAAAATGATTTTAAAATATTTCAAAAACGCCAAATTCGCAAAGAGGTACGAAAAAAAAATCGAAATACCGCTCGTGGAGATGACTTTTCATTAAGAGCCATTATCTGATTGAAAGCAAAGGGATGCCACTTAGCAGAATAGATAAAAGTCGGGACTACTAAGTCGTTGTCCGCGGGTTCAAATCTAAGTACGGCTTGATCATACTCGATCGTAACTAGAGCGAGTGTCGTCTCGGTTGGTAAAGACTTGCGGCTTCGTCCTATCTCTTTCTTCCTTTCCCCACGTGCTTCTGTTCAATTGTAATTGTCATTGGTGCACCTATCAGTAAAAAAGAAAAAAAAGCAAAAAATGTACAGCGTCGTCAATGTCACGAATCGTCTCCCATTGCTTTCTCCAAAATTTAAAAGTCCTTTCAATTTCCCTTAAATTTACTTTAAGCCTCTTTGTACTTAAAATCCTAAAATATAATCCTGCGTTGAGTGGCCAACGTCAAGTCCGCACTAAGTATTCTTGCATAGGTGATCCAAGAGTCGTAAACATCCACCAATTCTAACTAACTGTTCTTAAGTAAGACAAAAGTTAAGATGAAGTATAAAAAGTTGAATTTAGCCTTCCTTTCCTTTTCCTTTTGCATTAGCATAACCAGGACATTAGATTGTTCGTTCTTCATTCCTTTTTATTTCTCGCATTAAACATAAAGGAAACGCCGTAAGCACACATTAACATATGCAGAAAGCCATGAATGCATGCATGCATGCTTGCTTGCTTGCATGCTATATACGCATGTTGTGATGGTATGTGTAAATTAAAACCGCCAACAAACCAGGAGTCGTTGCAGTCAACTTTGCAATGATTAGAAAACGATAATGAATAAACTAAGCAGACGAATGATGGTTTTAGCACAGTACAACGGCAACAACAACAACAACAACAACAAGTATTTAAAGAATAAAAAAAAAAAAAATACCGAAATTTACTTTCCCGCGCGTATTTTATACGTTCCTTAGGCTCTTCCACCTGAATGTAAAGGTATTGCGTATTATCTGAATCCTAATATCTTGCGACAGAAGGTAATTAACGGTGATGTACATACGTATTTATTTAAATGCAAACTGATCTACATACATAGTTATATATGCGTTGCTAGGTTGTCTCGCTTTTTTTACGACTCTGACATAAACACTTGACTGCTGCTACTGCTCTTAGCGTTTGGAGTGTGTCTGAACGATTTTATTTATGCTTGTGTATCATTCTCTTTTTTTCTCCATTTCTCACTACTATTTTCTTTTCCTATTTTTTATGTTTTATTCTTTTTTTTTTTTTCTTGCTTTCATGTATTTTTTTTTTTTTTTTTTCGACTCCGAACACAACAACGGCTAACTAGTTGCAATATTTGGCGTTGGCTGTGGTTAGACCTCGATTCAAATATTATTTCATTTTGTGGTTAAGAAAAGCAAAAAAAAAAAAAAAACAACAACAACAACAACAACAGCATAACCTCAACCTCACCTATAAAAAAATGACTGTAGCACTTTAAATAGCTGAAAAGCTAAAGTAGAGCGAACAGAAAGAAAGCATAGATTTTTTGTGTGCAGTTGACAGCTAATTTGCGCTCATCATATTCTTCTGTCTTTTTTATCATAAAGATTAAGGTTTTATTACAACTTCGTCGTTCTTTTTATTACACATCTAAACCGACATATCAAATATTGTAGATAGTGTAACATACACGTATCAATCGGTTCAAGTGTTTATCTGTTGAAATTTTGGAATCGCAAAAATGTACTCACATCACAAAGCTTCATCAAGTTTAGAAATAGGCCGTCTTTGGCTGCAAACATATTTTCAGTCAACAAATAGATAGCAAAACCACATAAATGTATTTGCAAAATCTATTTCATATGTACTTAGAGAGCAGATGAATAGAATTTCATTCTATATAAAGTGGAATCATATTAAACCAATTCTACAAGAAAACAAAGCACAAAAAAAGTTTAACAGATTTTGTACAATTTTTCTTCAATTTAATCAATTCAACGTTCAGAAGTTACCCAGAAAATCCACGAATGCACGGAAAAACCAGATCTGTAGAAAATATTTATTAAGATATTGTTAAGACCACTGCCGACAATGACGCTTCCTAAGTTTGTGCATCAATCTGTCCGTCTGTCCATATATTTCTATGTTCAATCTACAAGTCCCACTTGTTAAGATACTTTCAATTTTTTGAGTGTCCTTCCTTATGATTGTTCCCAAGCAAAAGAATACAAGAAGATCTGGTCTTTAATAACTGTATCTTCACATATAAATTCCAATATTTCGGACTCCGTCCCATAGAAGGACTTTCATGAAAAACAAACTTTTATATGACAATAGGGACCAGCTTTTAATACACAATCGCAGAGAGAGGTGAGGAAGGAAACGAACGTCGTAAAATTTTGTATCACTCCAGTCCATCTTTTGATCCACCTCCCAGGACTCGATGAAAAGTATAATTTTAATACTCACTCGTAAAGAGAGGTGAGGAAGGAAATGAAAGTTGCAAAATTTGGACCACTTCAGTCCATCTTTTGATCCACCTCCCAGGACTCGATGAAAAGTATAATTTTAATACTCACTCGTAAAGAGAGGTGAGGAAGGAAATGAAAGTTGTACAATTTGGACCATTCCAGTCCATCTTTTGATCCACCTCTTAGGACTCGATAAAAAATATAATTTTAATACTCCATCGCAAAGAGAGGTGAGGAAGGAAACGAAAGTTGCAAAATTTGGACCACCTCAGTCCATCTTTTGATCCACTTCCCAGGACTCGATGAAAAGTATAATTTTAATACTCACTCGTAAAGAGAGGTGAGGAAGGAAATGAACGTTGTAAAATTTGGACCATTCCAGTCCATCTTTTGATCCACTTCCCAGGACTCCATGAAAAGTGTGCCGTTGAATGTGACTAAAACATAATTTTTGTTATTTTATCACGAACGGAGATGATGTGAAACGGAATTAGACGAAACGGTATAAGATATCTAACGCTCGTCTTTATCCGACTGCTTTTCTCCATTGCATTGATTACTTCTTTAAAGAGCAAGAGTAGCACGTAGAAAGCAACTAATGAAGCGAACGGGGAAGGAACAAAAACTTATTCATGTACTCATGTATTTGTATGCACTTCCAACGTTTGCAACGTTTTGCGTTGCATATAATGTTATGTCCTCATAGCCGGGTAGTGGGTATGAAAAGCTACCGTTATTTGCGGTAGAACCATTAAATTTACGTCTATTTATAAACTCCCATAATTAAAAGAAAACTTAAGTTATAAAGCTCTGCTACCATCAGATTTATATAGCATTTTCAAATTCAAATGCCATCGATTTCAACTATTCTTCGACATGATTTATTTGAGATTTGAGCATGCAATGATTCTCTTTTACGCTTGAAACCAACAAAAATGTACTAACTTTTGTTGAGATAATGGCAAAATTTTATATTTAGTAATTTTGTTTTATTTCTCTATTATAATAGAGTCATAAAAACGGAAACTATTGCTATCATCAATAATTTATGCTTCAAAATTCGTATGCAATTGTGTTTATCTTGTTGGGCGCGTCGTAACGCCTACTATTATTAATATTATTATTAAGCGTTTGAGTCCCAGATGCTTTTGAAAAAACACTGTCGAACCGACTCGTCGAAAGCCTCTGTTTTTTTTTCAAAACTGTCTGGGGTTTTCTCGAAATGAAATCTGAACAGCGCAATCGCGCCGCTTGGTACTCAAACGGTTAATTACGCGGGCAAGATGTACCACGACCTGGAAGATCTATTGCACGCGCCCATGCCCCTAACCCTCCAGTTTTAGGATTTTTATGAATGCCATCACCTTTTTTTGGTCGGAGAACAACACTGTGGCCGGCGTAGGAAAATGCTCGCCAAGCACTTGATGTCTGATTCTGCAGATGGCCTCACATTCACACAGGATACGGATGGATAGGATACGATGAGAAGTTTCACTCGCCCCTTGGCAGGATCTGCATGAATCGGTATCAAACATATCCATGTTTTTCGGATGCTACCTGAGGGAATTATGACCCGTGTAGAAGCTGGTGACTAAGAAGTGCTCTAACCTATACCAGAAGTAATCCTTAGAAAAGCAACAAATAAACAAAAAATGTAAGAAAAGTTTCCGAGACGGTTACTTTTAAGATCGTGAAAGGCATTCGACTTCACCTAGCTTTTAAAATCAGAATATTCCGTAGGACTATTTTCCTTTCGCGCAATTAAGAAAAACGCTTTGAGTTAATAAAAGCCATTGATAATAAATCGCTTCCTGACGGCTGTACTAGAAAACACTCGACGATTTCTAAACTGGCAGATCGAATGAGGTGAACCTTCTGTCAGGGGTTAATGACAGATCTAGCGAACTGAAAAAATAATTTCCTCTTTTTTTTTTTTTTTGTACTTCGTTTTACTTATGCTAGATGCTGAATTTCTATTTTAATTTCTACAAGAAATATATAAAAAAATTACAAGTGATTACATCTACATGAAAACTAATTCTGATCAAAGATAAATACTGCATGTATAGCATGTGACATTTTCATTGTGTATTTCTATAGCTTACATAAAAGAATTAAAATTTTTATTTTACTTACTTATAACAAAGAACAGAACAGACACGATTTATATTCAATCTCGTTGAGCTTATTTCACTTTTACTTATTCGGTCTCGTCGAATGCTTAAAAATTTAAATATAATCCAGTCTTAAAAGCTTTTCTTTGAAAAGAATCATAAACAACTTAGTAATAATGGCTGTTGTCGGCGTACAATATGATATGACATGTGGAAGGCATTTTCTCTCTGCAGTTATAGCAAAAGCAATCAAATAACGCATGTGTTGTTGTTAACATGTTGAAGTTTAAAAAAACAAAAAAAAAAACAAAAAAAAAAATAATAAATAATTTACAAATATGAGATGCAAAGTTGAATACGATATTCATAAAATTTTACGGTTAAAATTTCAGCAGACTAGTAAAAAGTGAAAAACCTAAAGTGGAAACAAGAAAGAAATAAACGTATTGAGTAGAATCNTTTCTTTATGTTAACAGCTAACTTAATCTGACGAATACTTGCAAATAAAAGCAAAAAACATATTTTCCTTCTGTTTTTTTCTTTTTTTTCTTTTTTTTTGTAAAACATACGCCACAAGCTACAACAAGAATAACAATTGTTAACCTTTGATGTCGCAGTTTTTCAAAGACCTGAAGCAATAATTGGCTTAAAGCACATTACACTGCACATCTACCGCGTCACCATAACAATTCTCGTACCCTTCGCGCCACCATCATCTAAGCTTATATACAAAAAAAAAAAAAGAAAAAATAAATAAAAAATAAATTCTCTATTCTTCATTTTTTCTACTTTACTTCAGCTTTAGCTGACAATTAACACTAATTATAAAAATGAACTGAATTAAAATGAGATTAAATTCAAAAACAAACAACTAAGAAAATGGTAGAACTAGAACTAGAAGTAGAAGTTTAAAGATGTAAAAAAAAGTAAAAGAAGCTAAACGAGGTCCGTTAAATTCAATGCAATTATGTTAATAATTTAAGTGGATTAAATAAGTTCATAGGAAGTAAGTCCAAGTCTGCAAAGTACACGCATCTCTAATTAAATTCCTTATGAATGATTGTTAATGCGAAACTTCACAGGTGACGTCGTTTAAGTTCTTCCTAAGTTCTTTAGCAAACAAATTTCAGCTGACAACAGCATGTACGAGATAGTTTCAATCCAATGAGACTTCATAGGCTGCCACATAGGCGAATAAAACAGAGTCACGATTGCCAAGTGCGTGGATTGAAATGTCACTACAGTTTGATAAAACTTACCCTTAACTGTAGTTACCGCTTACCCGTTTGAGGCATAAAATTTGCTTATTCTCCACACATCCACTAGGCTGGAGTCATTTCACATATTCTTCTCTTCATTCACTTTTCTCTGGCCAATGTTGGATTACTCATAACGGGAACCCCCGCGACGAGTTGATCATCTTTAAAGAACAACCTGTAAGTGTGTCTCCATATGAAGGTATCATTTTCAGAATCTTTACACCAGTGTAAGTTACTCCGCCGAAGTGTACAAAGCCTAGTTTCCAGGGCAAACTGTTGACCTGTATGGCAAAAAAAAAAGGCAAAAGAAAGAAACTTCTACTGAATCATGAAAGGTGAAGAACAACGGGCCCCAATGCAATATCTGGACTGACTCAAACCAAAACAAAGGAATCATTAAAACAGTCAGAAAACCCGAGTATTTATAACGGCCCCATTTAGCAGGATCTGCTGAACATAGCATATTATAAATTTGTTCAACCAAATTTGCACTGAGCCAAATCTGAGCCATGAAACAACTGCACACAACCTCAACGGCTTATTACAAAAAGATCAATAATATGTTTCTTTCTCTGGCCCAGTTATCAAGGCTTAGCCTCCTCGAGTAATCATGTGTTTTAATTTATGACTTAAGGTCCGTCTTGGCAGCAAATTCTCATGACAAAATGCAAAAAATTTGAAAACACCACCTGTTTCTTCGACACGAAAGCCTAACCATAGACGATATTATAGACAGAATATCTTGTCTTCTTCTTAACTAGTCTTTACCCTTAACAGCCCTTAAAAGGCCTTAAAAAACTCGAAAGTAGGTTTTTTTAGGTGAATAGCACCCTAATTAACATCCCCGCCAAAATTAATGCCAACAACTTCAGCAGTTAAAAAGATATGCCTGCGAGAAATAAGTATAGGAAGGGATGAGTAGTTTATGGTATGCATAGATGAGAGAATTGATGGGCGAATGGTGGGGGCGAATACATTGACCAAAGTTTGGTAAATGGATAGGAGAACTGGCAAATCGATTGTTGTACAAAAATAAATGGATGATAAGGATAAATGGATCGTCAAATAAACGGACCAGAATTCTCGGATGAACAAACGCGATACATCAGTTCAGAACTCCATCCCCCAACAGGTTGACAAAAAACATTTACACTTAATAGGATCTCGAATGCACATTTCCAAGTTTCTTTAAGCCTCTAATACATTGTATGTTATAGCCGCCGACCTTCCTGGTGTGTATGCTAATAATTATAATTAGATAAAGTCAACTCCCTAAACCGGTCTAAATATTAATTAATTATAAAAGTGACGATGAATTTTAAATTGTGTTGAGATTTTTCTTGCCACTGACTTGCAGTATGGCTTTTCAAAGCGCCTCTTACTCACCTTCATTCATTCTTATAGTTCAGTTTATTAAATGATGTCATTGCTAGTAAGTTTTTTGTTTTTGTTTTTTTTTTTTTTCATCCTCCCAGTTACTTGTAAAATAACTTTTTACTATTAAACCTACAACTAACTATATACCTGTAAGAATTATTTCTTGCTAACCTTGGAAGTGAAACAAATTGAAATCTGCAAAATTTCCATACCATGACCTTGAAGTATATCTGTTCCTTTCTTCTTTTACGTATTTATTTATTTACAAATCTCTTATGCAGATTTCGTCTTTCCACTCACTCACTCACTCACTCACTCACTCACTCACTCACTTACTTTTAACACATTTCTTTGCTTAATAAATTGCACTTTCTTGAAATGAATTATTATCTCGCATAAATTTATAAATAATTTGCATATTTGATCCCTTTTTCGGTATAACAATGCTTAGCAGGAAAGCGTACACAACTGCTCAATTACCTTATCGTTCGCTTTAATGTTAAATAAATTATATGCTGGCAAAATGCATTTCTTTCTATGCAATGAAACGGAACGCACCGTACTTAGTTATGCACATAAAGTTATTCATAAGTGATTTTAACTTTATATGACTCATGGACTCTATTGCGGATTTTATAGAAAAGACAAAAGCAAAGACATTGAAGTGAAAGTGCTTGCATAAAGAAATCATTTTAATACACATTTGTATATAATTTCTTTTTTGATTCATTCATTTAATATAATGAGATTTTTATACTATTTGCTTACCCATCATCGAAGGATGAGGACGCCAAGAAGGAAGCTTCAGCGGCCCCACACTCCCTATACATTCTTTTGGACAAGCACCAAATTCGGAATGCTTTTAAGCATGTCAGTCTGTCCGTCTATCAATTATAAATGTTCTCCTGGTCACAAAAATCAAACTATCGCCTTCAAATTTGTCAGAAACACTGGAAGTTCTTGCACGTACATCGGTATTGAAAGTGGTGGAAATCACGTCAACTGAGAACATCTCTGTTTTTCAAAACGATTAAAGAGGTGCTTTATAGCTCATTATTCATAAACTACGGCAGATCTGAACGTGTATTCTGTGGGTGATACTCTCTATTAGTCCCTATAGGAAGATTAGAAAAATTGGCCGCGTTTACCCAACAACTTAATAACGCGCGAAGGCAAAGTTCAAAACCTCCTTAAAGTGTATAAAATTTTGGCCAGTTGCAGATTCGGAATGCATCTAAGCATGTCCGTCTGTTTGTCTGTCCATCTATCCCTATGTCCAACTATATGGTGTCTGCGATAAACATTCAAAGAACACGCCTACAACGCCCACATGTCTATACAATTAAAACTGAAAATGCCTCTGCTTTTTGTGCCTTCTTCTCGTTGCTGATCAGCTGCAACAGATACACGATACAAATTTCCCCAAAATTATTCTACCAGCATGGGTACACCCACCCAATTTTAAAGAGTGCGCAAATTTATATTTTTCCTTTTTGTCAATCTGCCAGTGGGCGCCGATTCTAATTATGGGGCGCTCGAAATTCCTCTTTTTCCAAATTCATTACTTTTGTTGTCAATTTGAAGAAATCTGTTGCCGAATCCCACCACACACGTTCAATTGCTGGTTTTGGGGTCGGCCAAGAGTTTAAAAGTGGCGACGCGAATTGATTAAAAATGCCATTTTATGGTCACTTGTTGCAAGAGCTGTCCAGGAGACACGGTTTCAGCTCGAATGGTAAGTACTGCTACACCCATTGTAGTCACCAAACGTGGCGCCCCCTGATTAGCACTTGTTCAGAAGGGTGTAGTATGGCTTAAAGAAGTGCGAAAATGGATCGGTGGGTGGTTCGCTGCAAACCGTTATCTGACATGATATTGCCATGTTGCAAGACTAGTGTAAAATATTGTTGAAAAGGATGGAAACTATTTTGGTTTTTGTGCCAATTTTCCACAATAGATGCCTTTTTCAAGCGAAAAAGTGATCAACATTTCTGCAAACACCTAATAATATTCTCACTTGTTTTGATAAAATTTATTTACGATAAACTTTATTTGTACGTCTAGCTGTACAGATGTACATCTAAGCTTACAATTTCTTAACACTTAAATAAATGTAAAGCCAGTGCCGTCTAATAACATATTGCGATGCTTGCTTTAAATATTTATGACGAAAACGAATTTGAAAGCCACCAAAAGAATCGAAAATAATGAATTAATTTTTCCTTAATTATTACGAAATATTGAGAGTTCGTTACCTTTATTTGCCAGTAAATCCATTTAGGGGAAACTTATTGACAATTCTAGCAAAAACGATGAAAGAGCTGCAATTGCAGCGTAGTTTGTCTCCTAAGTAAAATTGATGACACCACTTACAATCATATATTGATTTATGACCGGCATTATCACAGGTTGCTTCTATATCAAAAATTGCTATCATAGCTAGTTATAGTAGAGGTTATATGTGTTAGCTAAGGTTATTTCAACACAAAACTAAGTAAGAAAGTTCCCCTCCCTTTTTTTTTTTTGTTCAACTTTGTTTATGAATAGAGAGAAACTTCAAACGTTATTTTCTTCACTTTTAAGGACAAAATTGTCAACGATGCGTATAACCCCAATTTGTCACAATCACCCTAAAAACAAATGAAAACGTTTTCTTATTTATTTCCATTTTACTATGTTCTGCATTAAATAGCTTTGATGATTGAACTGCAGACCCTAGTTGAAGTATTTTATAAACAATTGTTATCGCTTAAGACATATTTTCTTCCCCATCACTTTCCACCCCAACCTTTGCTGCATTAAATAGAATTTAAACTTTTTAATATTTAATATTTGTTTTTGTACAGAAAGCGTAGTTTCCTCACTTTGAAATGCGTAATACTACTTAACAATAACATTCATCTCACATAATCTGCGATCCCCAGTTTTTATTATAAGCTTTTAACTGTCTGACCCCTCACATTATTTTAAGGCTTAAATGTGGTTGCCATACTTCAACCGCTATTCTTATTAGGAGGTAAATTAAATTTCATATTCCATGCGTAATTTGCCGAAGCAGTTTTTAAAGACCAGATCAAAATTTAAACACTATAATATAAGATATTATATATAATACATTAAACGATGTACTGTATGTAGTCGATTTGTCAGGTATCTTTATTTCTATATTAAAGTTGCAACAATCGCAAAAAGATGAATACACCCTATTCTCTCTTTACACGATTTTTTTTACACGAATTTAATTTAACAAGAGTTCAAAAGAAAAAAAATTTCTTTTTTTACACGAATATTAATTTGTTTTAACACGATTTTTAATAATTTTTAACTTCTTTTATATTTATGAATTTCAGATATAATTCCCTTTTTCCAAAGTAGAAGTTATTTGTTATAAAATATTTAATGAATTAAAATGTGTAAGCACGAAATAAAGTAAGTGAACTCTAACAAGAACTTTTTAATATTGTTTACACCTAATTCTCTTTTTACACGAATTTTTTTACACGTATTTTTTGGCAACGTATCTATCGTGTAAAAAGAGAATTAGGTGTAAATAAAAAAAATGATTTTAAAATATTTCAAAAACGCCAAATTCGCAAAGAGGTACGAAAAAAAAATCGAAATACCGCTCGTGGAGATGACTTTTCATTAAGAGCCATTATCTGATTGAAAGCAAAGGGATGCCACTTAGCAGAATAGATAAAAGTCGGGACTACTAAGTCGTTGTCCGCGGGTTCAAATCTAAGTACGGCTTGATCATACTCGATCGTAACTAGAGCGAGTGTCGTCTCGGTTGGTAAAGACTTGCGGCTTCGTCCTATCTCTTTCTTCCTTTCCCCACGTGCTTCTGTTCAATTGTAATTGTCATTGGTGCACCTATCAGTAAAAAAGAAAAAAAAGCAAAAAATGTACAGCGTCGTCAATGTCACGAATCGTCTCCCATTGCTTTCTCCAAAATTTAAAAGTCCTTTCAATTTCCCTTAAATTTACTTTAAGCCTCTTTGTACTTAAAATCCTAAAATATAATCCTGCGTTGAGTGGCCAACGTCAAGTCCGCACTAAGTATTCTTGCATAGGTGATCCAAGAGTCGTAAACATCCACCAATTCTAACTAACTGTTCTTAAGTAAGACAAAAGTTAAGATGAAGTATAAAAAGTTGAATTTAGCCTTCCTTTCCTTTTCCTTTTGCATTAGCATAACCAGGACATTAGATTGTTCGTTCTTCATTCCTTTTTATTTCTCGCATTAAACATAAAGGAAACGCCGTAAGCACACATTAACATATGCAGAAAGCCATGAATGCATGCATGCATGCTTGCTTGCTTGCATGCTATATACGCATGTTGTGATGGTATGTGTAAATTAAAACCGCCAACAAACCAGGAGTCGTTGCAGTCAACTTTGCAATGATTAGAAAACGATAATGAATAAACTAAGCAGACGAATGATGGTTTTAGCACAGTACAACGGCAACAACAACAACAACAACAACAAGTATTTAAAGAATAAAAAAAAAAAAAATACCGAAATTTACTTTCCCGCGCGTATTTTATACGTTCCTTAGGCTCTTCCACCTGAATGTAAAGGTATTGCGTATTATCTGAATCCTAATATCTTGCGACAGAAGGTAATTAACGGTGATGTACATACGTATTTATTTAAATGCAAACTGATCTACATACATAGTTATATATGCGTTGCTAGGTTGTCTCGCTTTTTTTACGACTCTGACATAAACACTTGACTGCTGCTACTGCTCTTAGCGTTTGGAGTGTGTCTGAACGATTTTATTTATGCTTGTGTATCATTCTCTTTTTTTCTCCATTTCTCACTACTATTTTCTTTTCCTATTTTTTATGTTTTATTCTTTTTTTTTTTTTCTTGCTTTCATGTATTTTTTTTTTTTTTTTTTCGACTCCGAACACAACAACGGCTAACTAGTTGCAATATTTGGCGTTGGCTGTGGTTAGACCTCGATTCAAATATTATTTCATTTTGTGGTTAAGAAAAGCAAAAAAAAAAAAAAAACAACAACAACAACAACAACAGCATAACCTCAACCTCACCTATAAAAAAATGACTGTAGCACTTTAAATAGCTGAAAAGCTAAAGTAGAGCGAACAGAAAGAAAGCATAGATTTTTTGTGTGCAGTTGACAGCTAATTTGCGCTCATCATATTCTTCTGTCTTTTTTATCATAAAGATTAAGGTTTTATTACAACTTCGTCGTTCTTTTTATTACACATCTAAACCGACATATCAAATATTGTAGATAGTGTAACATACACGTATCAATCGGTTCAAGTGTTTATCTGTTGAAATTTTGGAATCGCAAAAATGTACTCACATCACAAAGCTTCATCAAGTTTAGAAATAGNTGTTTATAAAATATTTAATGAATTAAAATGTGTAAGCACGAAATAAATTAAGGGAACTCTAACAAGAACTTTTTAATAATTCTCTTTTTACACGAATTTTTTTTACACGTATTTTTTGTGAAAATATCTATCGTGTAAAAAGAGAATTAGGTGTAGTAGTAGAATGCTCTCAATTTCCTGTTAGGATTTGCTTAACTATATTCTAACTCTAGTTGTGGTACAAGTAGGTAACCTCTAGAAGTTCTTGAAATTGAACTATTCTTTTGTTTAACTCATCGATTCGGAGTTTTCGAATGCGATTTTCGCTTGTCTGTCCGTCTTGTCTATTTGTATTCAGTCTACAGCTTGTAATTTTCGAAATATTTTTAAGAAATTTCGTACTATGGCGTGTTGTTGTGACTCAAGGACAAACACTATTGAAAATAATTCAGATCGGATCACTTTCTCGACCAATTCCCATATAAAATCTTGTTTTAAAAGGTAAACATATGAGTAACTGTGGGGCCATGTAGGGTACTTAATGATGGACCGTGGCCAACGATAGCGTTTTTACTTGTTTTGATACATGTCAACTCAAAGAAATAGTGAAACATAAACAAACACACACACAATGAAATAAAATTGCGATTTGATTTGAACGTCAGAAATGGTCGATCTCTCCCAACCCCTGATCTGCGAGTGGTAGTAACGACTTTCATATATCAGAAAGCATGCCAAAGCATTAATACTCGTAGGCACTGTGAACAGCCAGACGAAGTCAAGCTTTCCAGTCTCACGAGCCTTTTCTTCTCCAACAAGGACGGCGATGAAACAGACTGCACAGATCATATCTTAGTGGTGTTGAAGGTCCTTGCCAGAGCAATCTTAAGAATATATATATTAATAGGACGGTATATAATCCATCCATGTGTCAAAATCTGCTTATCTTCGGAAAAAAACGGCGTTATAAGTGAGTCATAGCTTTTTCCTGGGAAGATATAAAACCATTGCACATATCTTTATACTGTAGCTGTAGCGGCCGATATGAAAACGTAAATGAGAGAAAATTCACAGCTCGAAATTGAACCCGCAAAGAGATATAAACTCGTTCGAAGCAATTTCTTATCTTACAAGTAAATATTTTAATACAAAATTTAGTTATATTACGTGTAAAAGCAATTCCAAGTCATGTCTCGCTTGAAAAAAAACACGTATTTTAAGAGAATAATGAAAGCGCTATTTTCCATATGTTTTCGCTTGGAAGCTATTCATTTCTTCCCGCCTTTCTAACGGAATAGAAATTCCCTGTGGAAAGGAAATTTAATCTGTGAAGGCTATTCACCTACTATTGCCGTCATAAGAATAGAAGTCCTCTTCAAACGGTTGATAAAAGATGGAAACATCAATGCCTGATGATGAATAAAACTGCAAGGTTATCACATTGCGTTGGCCTTTCCTAGCAAAAATTTCGCCACAAGAGGCCGAACGTCATCATCATGCTTTTTACGATATCATGTCTTTTGCAAATTTTGTCTACTTTAGCTGAAGGAAGTCTTAATATAGGACTTCAGCCCCTCTTCCAAACAAGGTCGCCAACGGCATTCGACTCAGTAGTCGATGTCTATGTCTGCGTAAAGATCCACTTAAGCTTCCATTGTTCATCTCTAATCCATTGTTCATCTCTAATCCATTGTTCATCTCTAATTCATTGTTCATCTCTAATCTCTCGTCACGCTTGAGCAGCATTTTGAAAATCTATCTTTCCCCGCGGCTTGAGGTTTTTTGGCCGAGAAGTCGATTTAGTCAAAGGTTCTTAAAACAGTGCCGTGTACGCTTTAGCACGACATCTTACATTTTTGTCTAAAGTTTAATGCTTGGAGACATTGCTTTCGCATAGAAAGGTCACAAGAAGACTTTATATGCGTACAAGCGAAACGAATCGTTTCTACATATGATGTAGTTCAGCGATTGCCATCTATCGTAGGGTAAAGAATCGCCACCGCTTGATGCGATTATTGTCAGTTTTTGCTGTAAAAATTTCCTATAGTAATAAAAATGCTGTGTGCAGATGCTTTGCAAGGTCTTTATGAATGCACACTTCCCAAGAATGCAATGCACAATTGTGCATAGACCCTTTGCGAATGCAATGCAATGCAAGCTGTAATGGCACAATTAGCATAACTTCATCCTCTGATGATGGATATAAAAACATGTTCAGACAGATTGTGATTGTAATGCAAAAAGTAAATGTCATTGTTTCTTAAGTGAGCAACCAAGTAAACGACGCTATGACGGGCGATCAAATCGTACTGTTGTAGTGGTAATGTTAATGGTGATGAAATAAAATCATTGATGCTCTCGTTAAAGCGTATGCCTAGCGAACTTAATTGAATGTCTGATTGATATGAAAGGCACAAAAAAAAAGTAAAATAAAGCAAAAGAAAAAAAACAAACGAAAGAAAAAATTTGCCCTGATTGTGTTTGAAACCATTGGATAAATAAAAATTTATATCAATGCAGTTAATCGATGATTGCTGGCAAATGAAGATTAAAAAGTCAATGCCTCTTTCAATTTAATTTCGAATTCAAGGAGAAGATGCAATCTTCCATCAACTTACGCTTAGAGAAGAAGTGGCGCAGATTATTGGAAATGTGCGGCAAATAAACGGCACAGTTTTGAGAGCGATCACAAGTTGAAATAAAATAAAATAAATTCGCTATGAACTTTTATTTAAATTACAATAAATAATTTACTCAGCGGCAAAGAATTGTAATGAGCTACATCTATATACATATATTAAGGGGACCCATAACTAATCAATTATTTTGCATTCATAGACAAAATGTTTTTTTAAAATTGCATTTCTAGTTATTAATCGTTTACGTAATCACCGTCGTTTGCGATGACTTGTTGCCATCGTTCCTACCGAAGTTCAACCTCCCTCTTGAAAAAGTGGGGTGGGCGTGACTTGAAATATAACTCTAGGTGCGTTTGAACATCGGATAAAAAATTAAAATTTTTATTTCGTAACGAATACTCCAGTGACTTGAACAAATGGTAGTGCGATGGTGCTAGGTCTGGAGAGCATGGAGGGTGGGGTAGAAGTTCCCAGCTTAACTGCTTAATTTTCCCTTGAGTAATCTTCGCTGCATGAGATCGGGCATTATCTTATTGGAGTATCACACCTTTTCTGTTTACTAAAGCTGGTCTTTATTCTATGAGTGCGGACTGTAACCGTTATAATTGTTGACAATGCAGGTCAGCAGTAACTGTCTCCCCAGGTTTCGATAATTCGTAATGCACTATACCGGAACAATCCCACCAAATACACAATGACACCTTCCTCAGGGATAGGGTTGGTTTAGGGGTTGGAAGAGGTCTCTCGTTTGGAGACATCCATTGTTTCGATCGCTTTATGTTATCATAAAGGATCCATTTTTCATCTTCAATTACGATCCTAGACAAAAATCGATCTCTGCTTAGTCTGGTGAGCGTGGAATTACAAATTGTTCGCCGAAGATCTTTATGGGCCTCAGACAACAGGTGTGGAATCCATTTATCTTGTCTATGTACTTTGCCAATTTCTTTTAAATGCCTTTGTACGGTGGACCAGGTAGATCCAAGGCTTCTTGATAGTTCCTGTATAGATAACCTTGAATCGGCCTCCACTAGAGATTTTAAGGCGTCGTTATAATTGAAATAAAATAATTAGTTATGGGTCCGCTTAATAATATATATAAATATATATGTATACAGATATATATATATATATATATATATATATATATATATATATATATATATACATTATATATTATATATATTATATATACATTGTACATTATATAATGTATATATATATGTATATATATATATATATATATACATTATAATATGTACATTGTATATATACATATATTATATATATACATATATATTATATATATACATATATATTATATATATACATATATATTATATATATACATATATATATATATTATATATATACATATATATTATATA
>KK502450.1:808678-836487 GCA_000688735.1 Glossina austeni
AGAGAGAGAGAGAGAGAAAGAGAGAGAGTGTCCAGCGATGGACCTTAATTTGCATAAAATATTTTCAATTTTACCAAATAATCGTACACTTATTCACACACTTTAAAAGTAATTATGAGTGTAACGTAGAATTTAAGACTCAACTTAAATCAATTAAAACTGTAAAGTTTTTTACTAGTAATTAACGAAAAGAGAGAAAATTACATTTTTATAATAACGTAAATTATTTAGCTAGCAAAGTAACTCCTTTTTATAAAATTTATTCTTTTTCTTTAGACATATGGACATGTTTAAGTTGTTTCTGCTATTCATCTCGATCATAAATACATATACAGATGTCTCCCTCTTATTATGCTACTTGTAAAGCACGGTTTCTATACAAAATTTGCTGATATTATAAAACTGTTCCGATACATTACGATTTCCAGGAATCGTTAATAGAAGAAGTTTCCACTAAAAGTTTAGGGAAAAAGTAGTTTAGCCGTAATTTTTGATGAAAATTAATTTTGTGATCATCTCTCACAATTTTCTAAACATACTTGGAAGTTGTCTTTTTCATCATAACGTTGAATTTTATATTCATACTTTACATCATTTCTGCTAAAGGGCGTATTAACTTTGGGATATCTGATATCTGCTATTTAAAGATGGACGGACCCCTTATTATACCGATCGATTCAGAATCATTTTCTAAATCTGAATCAGAATTTCCGAATCAGAATCATTTTCTGAATCAATCTAAGCTTGTCCGTCCGTCTGCTGTCCACCACTGCAATTTGTACAATTTGCTACAGGTTGCAATTTTTAATATATTTTGATGAAATGTGATACACTCACATGCTTTAACCCAAGGACGAGCGCTATTGAAAATGTTTCGGATCCGACCACTTCCCATATAACGCCTTACTTTCAAGTGTCGTTATATGGAAAAAAATTTCAATCGCATAATTTCTTGACAAAAATCGCTTAGTAATAGAATTTCAACGTTCTGCACTGGCGTGAAACCTTTGGAACGGTTGGGGCAATTTTTTGAACCCTATCTTCTATAACCATTTCTACGAAAACTGAATCTTTGTTGGGTAAGAAGATTTAATTTTTAATATTTCATGGTGAAAATTGGTCCTTAAGAGTAAATTGACAAAGGAATTGACGTTATTTAATATGGACCACGTTGGTCTATTTTTTAGATGGCACCGCCTATAAGGATTCTCAGGAAATCAGTCAGCCCTTATAACATTTTGTTATTGAAATTTTTTCATGATAGCAATTTGACATAAAGATGAAGTGGACCAGATTTCGATCAATTTCCTAAACGCAATTTCGCGTACGATTTCTCATGAATAGCCAGCCCCACTGAAAAAAGGATAATTTTTAATATATTATGATGAAAATAGGTCCATAACAGGGAGTGAGCAAAAACCTTAACGATACGGAATTTGAATCAAATAGATCTGTTTTTTAGACCTCAACCTATACAGGAGTTGTCACGAAAAGCAAACTCTTATATGGGGGAGAAACTCTAGTTTGTCTTGTTTTAAGACAGAAACTGAGAAAAAATAAAACTTTTAGGAAATAAATGAAATTTACTGAATTTGGATCACGTCATGTAATATTTCGGGCATACTCCAATAAGCGGGCTTTCAAAAAAAGTATGCCTTTGCAGAAAATAATGGGTGATGTTTGGTGTCTTATTACCGAAACGAATGAATAATTGCACTAGGCGACGCAATGTAGGGTATCTAACGATGAGCTTTGCCAGACTGTAATGTTCTTCCTTTCCCGGTTTTGTTTTTTTTTTACGAAACTTTTTTATTTATATACGCATTTCGAAAGAAATTTCATAATAAAATTTCGCTTTAAAACTAGATTCCGTAACCATAAAAACATACCGAGAATTGCTTATTGAACGTTCGCTGTCACTCCGTACAGCTAAAAATATTCCACGTGACTTTTCCTTTTAATAAAACTGCAAATTATTGCATCGAATGGGTGAAGGAAATCAAAACAATTCCTATAAAAAGTGCTTTCATGCCTCGTACTTTTTTGACCCAATACAAACATTAAACATTAAAAATATAGTAATAAAAATAACAATAATAAATAATTAAATGTTTTTACTCTCGTCTCCCAATCAATGATGACCGTAAAAAAAGAAACTTCTTCTACGCTTCTCGATGGAATCATAAACAATTAATGAATTATAAATTCTTTTTGATAAACTTGTGTTATTCAAATTTATATTATTGTTATTATATAAATTTATGAATCGTAATAAATCGTATATATATATATATATATCATGAAATCTTTTCAACAATACTGATACATTAAATTCTCAATTATTTGTGCAAACTTGGTTTCACCTTAAAAATTGGTTTTTAACTTAAATGCCAGAATTGCTACCAATAATAATATCGATTTAAATCTATCTATACATTAATAATATAATTACAATATTTATTACGCTTGAAAAATCACACAAGCGTACACACCCAACGCCATCACCATCATAATCTCTATTAAAATAATAATTATATGAAATTATTTCGTTCTACAAGTTAAAGGAAAACATATTCAAATGTGAAGTTAATGGTTAATATACACATTTAAACACACACCCATCATCTAAATCCTACTTTAAGAGATTCCCAAACAGCTATGAATGTTGCATAACTATGTCATCTAGTCTAGTTTGTTCCAACTTGACGATAAATAATAGAAACAAAAATAGAAAAAAAAGTAAAGAAAAAAAAAAAAAACATTTTAAATGACTTGTCGCGCGCTAATTAGGTAACCGCAAATTGCAATCTCCTGAACGTCAAAATATATTTCTGTCTAGCGAATAACTCTTTTCCAACAAGCGAAGTGCTTCTTATGGCAGTTTGATTAAAGCAATTCTTTGCACACTTGAGACGAACCAAACGCAACTTTGTCGCACTGGAGTGACTTCTATTTCGAAGAGAGAGAGAGAGAGAGAAAGAAGTTGATGTTGCGGAATGATTTAATTTCAACTATCGCTAGTATCTTGTCCAGGTTGTTTGTGATTGCAAGCGAGATATGCTCGAGATCCAAGATTAGTTCTAAAGGGAATAATATTTTCTATCTTGCTTTGATCCGCCTGAGTGGCCGAGTAGGCAAGAGCCTCGACTTCAATGGCCGTGGGTTCAAATCTCAAGTGCGGTAGAGTTTTTAATAATAATAATAACAATAATAATAATAATAATATTAATAAAAAAAAAAATAAAGCCGAAAGCCTTAGATGCTAGTGCTTTAAGACTTTAGTCTTAGAATTTATTCTCTGGCTAAATTTATATAATACTAATAATAATATCTTGCTTTGATTAAGCTATGCCTTGTTTTTATTAAATTTTGATTAATTTTTTGCCTCATAATATTTACTTAATGCCAATATTAGTCACTTTCTTACCTGCTCCAGGTTCCCTTTACATTTTTAAAGAAAAAATTTTAGATCAAATTGAACATAACTTCTTTCCTTGCTCTTATTTCGAAACAATCGAAATTCTGGGAAGTAAAAGATAACTAAGACGGTTACCAACTTTTCTATACACACAATATGCTAAACTTTTTCACAAAATCTCCACCGTTCGGAGCTGTAGAAATTAATGCACTTCGTTATCAAAGTGCATAGGAGTGACGTAAACGGAAGTATATTTAATAACAGATTGAGCATTACTGATTTCAACTTCAATGAAAATAGTGGTGAACGAATCTCTTAAATATAAATGTTTTTAAAAATGTCATGAAATTTTATGATTTATAAAGTTTGACTTTTAACATTTTGCATTTGAAAGCATTGTAAATTTTTTATGTCAGTAAAAAATTTATGTTTGCGCTTTTTAACTATTTTTTCATTGTTTATACGCATACATACTCGTATTGTTAAGGCATATGAGCATATGTACGTGTGTGTGTATGCATATATGTATAAAATAAATATAACCAGAAAGACATATTATCAACACTAACCACGATTTTAGCATTGGTGACAATTGTTTTTTATTGTTGTTGAGAGTGTACATATATATATATATATGTGTGTGTGAGTGTGTGTGTTTGTCAATGTGACAACTTTCCATTGTTGTCTATAAATTTAATTTGTTTTCAAAACAAAGTGAAACTACATGAATGCGAATTATTATTTATTATAGCCTTAGTTAGCTGTAGCTGTTGAGTTTTATCATATAAATCGAACCTAATAAATAAGCACATTTTCCGAAAGCCGGGTTTTACTATTGTTTTATTAAGTTACGAAAAACAAACGTCATAACCAGGAAAACAATATATTTTATTCAAACTCTTCATAGCCTCATATGCACCTCAGTTTCAGAAGTCACTAAGCTTAAGTTACTTTTAAAAAACACACCAGATCAACTTTGTGAGACATACCGCGCGAACTCGCTTTTAAACAGTAGAAAAACATAGAGAAAAAGGAGAAGAGAAAAAAATCCTAATCCTTGATATAACTTTACACTCGTTTACCTTTATCGTCATCGTTCCATTTGTTGTAATGAAAGTTTAAAGCTTAATGCCATCTAAAGAGTGCAAAAATGTTTCGTTTTAAACTAAATCTTATACGCTTGCATATCTCTAATCATTTTTGCTTACTTTTATATAGACAACAAACAAATAACGTATTAACTTTTACATTTGCATAAAGCTCTTTATATAGTTTCACTTTTTTCAAACATTTCAAAATATTTGTAAAAAAGGCATTGAACTTATAAATAAACGATAGATATGAGCTCATAAATTTGAGAAAAAAAAAAAAAAACAATAGAAAGAAATTATATTTGACTTGGAATGAATTTTTTAATGCTGATCACAGCTTGTGTCGTTGTGTGTGTTGTGTGAAAAAGTCTTCATTAACTACGGTTATTACATGTTATATTTTCTGGATAGATGGACGATACAATTATATAAGAAGTAATAATTCATTAAAAACTTTATATATACCCATAAACCCATGAACCCTCAGGAAAGCCGATGTTAACTCTTCGGGTGGTTTTATGTAAATTGCAAACAAGTTAAAACGTTGTAGTGGGCCACAGTCCATCATTAATTACCCTGTACCACCCTAAATATATTCATATAACAACTTTTCGAAATAAGCCCTTATATGGGAAGCTGTCAAAAAAGTGATCCGATTCGAACCGGTTTCAATAGCATTCGTCCTTGGGCCAAAATACGTGAGTGTACCAAGTTTCATCATAATATCCTGAAAATTACAAGAACCTAAGTTAGACAGACGGACAGACAAGCTTAAACCGGTTCAGATGATTCTGAATCGTTCGATATAAAGAAAATTAGATCTATATTAACTTCTTCTGGGTGTTGCATACACCCCCATACATTAAAATTATTCTTGTGCCATTAGAGGTGTAGCCTAAGCCTAATAGGTATTAGCGATCCGAACAGCTGCACCAAACGTAGTTAGAGTATAATCTACTACACTTAGGGTCTGCTAAGTCTTTATAGTCGGATTTCTTAACTACTTCGCGGTGCGGTGTGCCACATGCAGACCCTCCAACGAGAAAAATTTGAACCAAGCAAGTCTTTATACAAAAATGTGCCAGCAGACGCATAAAATTAAACAAAAAAATTTATTCTAAAATAAAGTTATATCGCATAAATTATGTTAATCTCGAGTTGCAAGTTAAACTAAGTGATAACTGAATATCTTGTATCGCAGCACTGTTTCCAAGTGGAAGAAATATTTTTGAAAATGCGGCTCGTGGGATTTCTTGAAGGAAATTACCTCGAAAGGTATTTTTCATACTTTCTTTTTTCTTTCTTCCAACTCACTTACAAGTCACACGTTGTTATTTAAGCGAATCTCTTTTACAAACTGCAGTTAAAACTTTAACCGTATAACTTTAACTGTATAAAAACTGTCCAAGCTTCTAGTACTAGTATAAGTTCAAAGATGGTTTCAAGAAGAGCCCGCTTAAAAGTCCAAGTAACATGTACAAAAATTCAAATATTTAGAGTGAGATTTAACTTCCTTGGAAAAGTAATGATATTCTTTAACTATTTTCGAATAGTGGGTCCAGAAGGTGGAAGGTTTTTGGGCATGTATTTAAGTAGTCAAAAAAACTCTTTTTCCTGAAAAATATTATAAAATGGGAATAGGGACGAAGCTCTGAGGCAATTCAAATTTCAACTTCAACTACTTTCCCATACCTAATGAAATATGTAAGCGATTTTGAGACTAATGGGTTTGTGTACGTTTGGTCCGTATTTGAATGAAAAAGTACAATTTTCGACCAAAAAAAAGTCATTTCTTTATTAATAAAAAATGTTTAAATTAATTATTTTATAAAAAATCTTACGTATCCTACGTACTCTGGAGAATTTGCCGTACAATGAAAGTGTTTGCCGTTTTCAAAAATCGTATTTCGAAAAAAACGTAAATAAAATTTCGAATACCCCGATGCCGCTCTTTTTTTTTTTTGCCACCCCCACAACTGCCCTTTTATGTCATTCTTGATTAGTTAAGTAACCATGTAAACCCATAGGAAACATTGATTTCTTCAAAAACCCCTCATGGAAACAATCTCACCCTTAAGACCTTGAAAAGAAAACGTAAAAAATCAGAACGTAACGTTACCACTTAAAATTTACGAAAAGTCTTGCAGATATAATTGACGGCTAACAGACTTAGCTTAAAGAACTTAGAACCTTTTTAACGCGAACAAGATTTCACACATGTTATACAAACTCTTAGGCCTATGTTGGGATAATTGCACAATTAGAAACTTTTCTTATACATACGCATATATATACATATATATATATATATATAAGTGTGGTTAGAAGAAGTTTAATTGGCTACAAATGTATTCGGTTTCTATGTAAGAAGATTACGCAAAAATGTTATTATTTTTCTTCAAAGAATTTCATACTCAAGCTTATTATGGTTTATACACAATTCAAGGACTTGAACACAATTTTTATATGAAATAGAATTTTATACTAAAAGTTTCTATGCATGTATGCAGACGTAGATGCGCATACAAATGCATTAAATAGTTTAAAATACATATATATATATATATATATATATATATGTATATATATATCTGCAGAAGTTATATCAAATTAAGTATGTACTTGTTCTTTATAAGTTGTCGCCTAACAGAATTTTAAGAATTTCATTTTCCATTCGAGTAGTAGTAGAAGAGAATATTACGTCTCTTAAATGAATGTTCATATAATATATAATTTGTTAAAGGCGAATTGCTTTACTGAATACCGAATAATTAAAGCTTGACTTTTACATAACCTAAATGCCTAAAGCATTAAAATAACTAAGTCATATAACATGTCATCATCATCATAATTATCATCGTCGTCATTTACCATGAATTGTAAATAATACATAGATACTACAAAGCGTAAATATAAACATATATTTACCATATATATCAACCGCAGGGAAATTAAGCTACGTTCGATAAATTCTCGCGTTTGTAACATCCGTATTCGTATATATAGTCCATAAAAAAAAATCTTAAAATACAAAAATTCAAACTTTTATTCCTATGCTACTATGACCGGTCACATAAATGATCATAAGACAAAACAATGGGGCGCTTCAATGCAACGTTATACGCGATAACGTGCATTTGTTGCAAAACAAAATCATTACATCAAGGACAAGTGCATTGTGACTTGTGACTTGAGACATTTCTGTCATATTGCTCAGAATACGGTTCAAAATGGATCGTTAACAGCTACAAAAAAAAAACAAAAAAAACACCAACCAAAGACAATCTTAGCGAAGCAAATCGCAAATAAATCTTCTTAACGAATTTGCGAAAAAAATTATTTAATGAATCAACCGACACGCCCACAAAACAATAATAAAAATGTGAAATTATCATACTGTCGTACTGTCTCGTGATGGCGGATATAGCATAATGAACATTAACTTTCTTAGTTATTTTCTTATTTCATATAAATATAATATATACGTTTAAGCATATAATTTATTTGAAAACACAATAGCGAAAACAAAAAACATAAATAAAACAGGTCACAAGTTTGCTTTCTTTTTATTAAAAACTGTAAAACAAACGGCAGACGTGTATATAGAAAATAGAAAACAAAAAAAATTTAAGTATTTTTTTGCTGACTCTTAATGTTTTATCCATCCATCGTGTCAGGAGGGTCTTTTTTCTTTATACGCTTTCGCTTTCTTTAGTTTATCTTATTTTTTAACCTCAATATCTCAACACCACATTAGTCTTGTTTACATTCGTACTTTGATGTTGATGCTGTCTATCTATAAGAGATAATTGACTCTCACAACGATTTCATCTTTTTTAAAGCTCATCTATCTTGCTTAGTAAGTTATTCTGTGCTTAATTAATCATGACGTCGTTTATATATATATAGATATATATATACATATATATATATATATATATATATGGTTGTCTAAAAAATCAACGCAAGTTATATACGTAACCAAATATTCAATAGACGTAATGACATTAAGAAATTTACCATAGCAACTTAATCATTATTAAGCAAACAGTTTAAATCCATCCACGTAACGTGATGATGATGCCAGAATTGATTTGATAAGACATTTGATAAGCTATATAAACACACACACACACACAAACACAAACACAAACACAAACACAAACACAAACACACACACTCACACACAACCTATTTGTAATAATGTAAAATGAAAATAGCGAATATTTCTTGTTACCTAATATTTTGCTTTATGCGAATTCCTCGACGACAAACTAAAGCGCGGAAATATTAAATTTTTTCTTTTTTGATGAAAACAATTCCACTTTCTTAACTTTCTTCTTTACACTACGCCGAAGTTTTTCCGCCTGCACTTTTATTCTACTTCACTAAAATTATTCATAATTCACAAATTGAATTTCCATTAACGTGGTCCCTCCTCTATTGCACGGAGTAAAAAGAACTTTAATAAGCAATTTACGAATAAATTTTCTTATGGGGTTTTACATAACTGCATGCGGCTCAATGTATTTTCATTACTTGCAACTGCAATAAGCAATTTATAATAAATTTCTTTGTTTTTCTCTTCACTTTTCATGCTAGCAATATTTTCGCTTCTTCTTGTTTTTTTTTCTTTTTCAATTTGTTATATAAACATGTGTCCTTAAAACCATTATCTCAATTGGGTTGAACACTACAGCATTTTTGCCCACATTTTTCTGACTATTGCAATTGATCATGCTTGTTCTTCATTTACCAACTCAGCAGTATCTTTGCTTGCACTTAGCAAGTTGTTGTTATTCATTGCATGGGATTCGTCAAATTTATCTTAGCTGTATTTGGCCTAACAGCATTTCTTTTACCGTAGCCTCTGATTACGCTTATTGCCAATTCTTCCATTCTCAAGCCACTTTGCTTACGCTTATACCTTTTGCATTGTTGCCTACGTTTTTTATACTATATATCCCTATGTAATATAGGTTCTATAAGATTGGTCCGGAATTATATACCAACCAAAAAAATTTCAGGCAGACGAACTTCCTGTTATTGTAGGGATCCTTTCAGAATCACTCTCAAATCAATCTAAGCTTGTCTGTCCGTCTGTCTACTTGATGTCAGTCCACGTATTATTATCATGTATTCAACCTAAATCGCAATGTTTGAGACATAGGGAGGAAATTCGGTTCATTACGGACCCCTAGGGAAGTTGGTTCGAATCGCCGTAAAATGTTTTCTTTTGAAGAATAGATATATGAAAAAATATTAATATTAATATCAATATTAATTTTGCAAGAAAAATCACTTAGTAAACACATCTTCGAAATTATAAACTAACCTAATAAACTTGGGTCGAATGGGAGATTTTTTGAAACCCTTATGATATCATTTCTACGAAAACTGAAGTTTTATATGGTAAGCAGGCCTAATTATCAATATTTCTTGATGAAAATTGGTTCAGTGTAGTAAAAATTATTGTTACTGAAATCGCACTACGAAATTCCATTTGTTGGGTCCTATTGCGAATAAAGATTTTTATGATAAATAAAACTTTTTATGGCAAAATTTTTCAAACCTTTGATAAAATGTATAATGGAAATTGTTTCCTAAGAAGAATAAGCTATAAAATTCGACTGTATCACATTTGGATCAAATAAGTCTATTTTTTCGATTTCAAGGACTTTCATGATCTATTAAACGCTTATAGACGAAAAATATTTAATTTTTACATTTTACGAGGAAAATTGGCCTAAAGTAAATTAACCATAGAGAATTAGGATGGTATAGGTCTACTTTTTAAATCGCCTAATATATATATAGGGGCACGCTTGAAAACCAAAAGCTTTTAGGGCGACAAAGTCTAATTTTTAGTTTTTTATGAGGGCAGCCACTATACAACAATAAAATCTTTGACAACTAAATGAAATCTTCTAAATTCGGATCACCTTGATTGACGTGTTGAGCTTTCGCCCATAAAACGGCTTACCTGAAAAGTGTGCTCCCCAAGTGTGTCCCAACCCTCAAATATAAAAGACATGGAATAAAGGATCGGTCAATGTGGAAGTGTAGCGTACTCATCAAATGCCCGTCGTAGTCAACAATAGCTTTCATCAGATCAAAATCATTGCAATCCCATTTAGGAAACTGCCACCTTAAGAAGGGTTAAGAAGGGTTTCTATCTTTCGCGAATATTATGGAACACTTTTTCAAGCTGTCGGCACAAAATGCATTTTTAGCTTTTCAGAAGAAGAAAATAGAATATAGGGAAAGTGTGCGCTTTTTCCCTCATATTCTTAATAACATTAAATTTCATACATATTATGAATTTTAATAGCATTGACTTAAACTGCAGCTTTATGGTAACTTGATGCACACTTCACGAAAGCACTTAATATGGATTTGCGTAGAAAACACATCAAATCCGAATAACAATAAGTGTGTACTTCTGCATTTCGTAGAGGAAAACTATCGATTTGAGAAAATTTTATTAGTTTTATTCGCACTCTCTCTCTCTCACTCTCTCTCTCTCTTACCAAACTGTATTCACTTTGTATGGTAGAAAAGCGTAACAGCCTGATAAAATTTATTTCATTTCATATTATATCCAATTCTTTGAATTCTTTTTCTTTCTTTATTTAAACAGTTCGGATTTATGCTAACAACACTAACGCATCCGATGTAGAAATTGAAGGGAAAATACTGGTTTCTTTAAAATTTCACACGTGCCAGATTCAATGACAAAACGACCTTCAATCTATTGTATGCCCGCATTGCATCTTTAAAAAATGCTTGTATTTGCTTTTAGGATAAACTTTTTATTTCAATATAAGTTTTGATTGATTTTTCTTTCATTTTTTTCTTTTCTTATTTTTATTTTCAATTTACTATTTAACCTATAATTTCAAATAGAATGGAAAAAAAAAGAAAAAAAAAAATAGATACCAACCATTATTTTGTTGATCTTAGCGAAATTTTGAGCCAAAAGAAGAATTTCACAGAGAGAAAAAATCAAATCTTGGCAAAGAAATTTCAATGCTTTTGCAGTTTATCTTATGTATACAAAAATGTCATCTAATGCGACAGCTGACAGAGAATTATCTTTGAATTTAAATATTTAATAATAATAATAATAATTTAAGTCATGACTAACAACTAACAACTACTGAACTAAAAGCAGTTTAATTAGATAAACACAAAACACGCATAAACATAGACATTTAAATTCATCTCGAAAGTTTTTTTTATTCTCCTAAGACAAGTCATGAATACCGTACATACATACACATATTTTAAAATAAAATTGAAGTCATTCCTTCAATTTGAGTTCGTTTTTTGTGGTTTGGAAAATGCCATGCGAGTTGCACATCGCATCCCAAACGGATGTTAATCTTAAGTGTACATCAATGCGATCTACAAGGAAGCAATTTAACAATAAGAACGACAACGAAACCAATAACAAAAAGTACTTCAGACGAACATATGCCAAATATTACTAGCATTTACTTATTGATTGCACTGATTGCCCACAAAGTACGGAAACTTGCTTTTAAATTCTCCTCAGCGTTCTGGAATGTAATTAATATTCAAGTTAATAAGGGTACCATGGTGATGCTAAATTGATTTCCTCCCGTTAGTGTTTCATACATACAAAAGTATTGAAAAAGGCAGTTCAAATACAATAATAAAACGTCTGTTTAAAGATGGAGGCAAATGGAAAGCATTTAAAGGATTCATCTTGGCTTCAGATTTGGCTGGAAAAGTTTGATTTTCTCCTTTGAAAGGAACGATTTGTTGACAGTGCACGAGTAAGCCCTTTGGTGTAATCCTAACTGCCATGTGTATCCGCAAGAGTTGGTGACGCCAGAGAACCGAATCGAAAATATCCTAAAAATTATTCTTGATAATCGACGAGGATAACTGCAAGACATAGCTGACATCTTGAGAATACCAAACAAAGGCTCATTTCCTATTTTCACCACAAAGCTGTTATTAATTTCACTCACAATGCAAGGAAAGTGTTACTGATTGGGAGAGATTGAGAAGTTTGTAGGAATCAAATTTGAATTATCGTCACATCTAACCTATTCTCTAGATGTTGCACTTAGCGACTATTATTTCTTCACTTCAATGTTGGGAGGTGGCCCTAAAGGATGTAAGTTAAATGACAATGCCTTACGTGCTTTGAGAATTGTAATAACTAAGACCTCTTTTTTTTTTTTGGGCAAGAGCGATCGCTAAATGCTCTACGTCGATGTGCTTCAAATTTAATCGATTTAACTTTTACATCGAATGACTATTAGAAACTAATCTTCCTCATGAATTATTATTGAAAATTACACTTTTTTCCATTTGCTTACTTCCCATAGGAGCAGGTTCAAACGATTAGCCTATTTGATCCAAATTTTCCACATCCCGTCAATATTACTTAACAATATTTAACGAAAACTTTCGAAAATTTTCCATTTTTTTCATAATCCAAGATGTTATATAACAAGTGGCCGTAAAAATAGGACGATCCAATCCATTTTCAACAGAGTTTGCTCTTCAGCCAAAGTACTTCAACAAAACAAATTGCTTGAATACAAAGACACATGGACAGACATCATACAGGCAGACGGAAAGATTGACAGAAAGCCTAAACCGATTCAATAAATGACTCTGTATCGTTCGATATAATAAAAATGTCCGTCTATCTTAAATTCTTTACGGATTTACATTCGGACTAACTTCCTATATCCTCCACCTAAAGTGATGTAAGTTATGAAAAGCATTGAAGTGTCAGACAAACGTTCGATTAATTATCTTGCTCTTCAACTAGACTGTGGTGGAAAAAAAAACCTTTTCTACTAAGTCACAAGAATCCCTGACCAATTCACGAACAATAAGAATTTTTTTTGCATTTTTCAAAAATAAAACAAAAAGGTAACAATACAACAGCATAGCAGCGTTCCATGAAAGAAAGAAATTTAAATTCAAAGCAAAGGATCATTTTGGGACCTTCTTTACAATTACCATTTTCAAAGGACCCAAGAAGTATTCATACAAAGGATTAATTCTCATAAATAGTCATTTAGTTCTTTTAGACTTTTTGTGATGTGTATGTGTAGAGGAATACCCCTAATTTTGGTTCATAAGATTTTAATAAATAGTTTCGCTAAATTTTAAATTAATCTCTTTTATGCGTCCTGACTAAGTAACAGTTGTTTGCTCAGTGCTGGTCGCGATTGTAGACAAACAAAATCCCCCGTCAACTTTGGACCTTAAACATCAGCTCTGAAGAAAAACGGGACTAGATTTAAAAACATACCCCACGATAATAAGGCGACAAGTAAACAAAGGAATGCGATTAAGGAGACCAAAGCGACTATACGGAGTTCGGGAGACTTGTGTTGTCCATCGACAGACTTGTGACGTCCGAAAGTAAAGTCAAAATCTAGTATATCTAGTATCCCTATGGTCGATGCCTAATCGATGCATGATGCCTGAAACCGAAAATCGAAATTTGATGTTTCCGTTTTTATGTTTATTTTTCTAAATCGCTCGCGCGACTGAAAGTGATTCACTCACTAGCTTCGAAACTAAAATGAAAAGTGCAAAAAAAAAAAAAACCAAGTTCTTAATTAACTTCGATTTTATATTTGAAGTAGGTCGCCGGTTATGAAATCATTGCTCCAGTTGCAAAAATGCTGCCACTGCTGATAAAAAAAAAAAAACTTGTGTCTAAAGGCGAGGCTAACTGTTTATTGGATTTACAGTCATTACATTTACTTTACTCCCCTACATCGCCATTATGTGATTAAAAATTATGCTGAAAATTTCTTTATTTGAATGGTGAGGAAATTTTCTTTAATAGTCGTGGTCGATTTTCTTCGCCTGCAAGAAATAAGAAAATTATTATTGCAATTTTTTTCAAGATTTTGCCAATATATATATATAAGTGAACTTTCAACTGTAATTTTGATTGAAAAAAAAAAAAAAAAAAATCAATTCTTCATAAACTTTTATTGTATTTTATTTGATTAAAAAAAAAATTTCTGGAAATTTTTCGAGTTCAGTGGGTTAATTTATAAACTAGAAAAATAGTGGCACCTACTGTGTGTGAGACGACTCTAAACTGGTGTTATTATAGCATTGCATATAGGAAAAAAAAAAAAAAAAAAAACAATAAACGTTCATGTTATGTCTGTTTGTAAATGAATCGAGGCTTTTGAAAATCATTTATATATACATATACATATACATATACATATATATATGTATATATGTATGAACATGGGAGAAAAGAAAAATGTTTTTTACACTTTCCTTTGCATTTATATATAAAATAACGGCACATTGCAAAAAAGGAAATGCAAAAACGAAATAACGAAATCAAAACAAAACAAAGAGAAGAGTGGAATATGGACGCGTTTTTCCCCAAAGAGTAAATGTGTACAATAACAACAACAACGTACTGTACCGTTGTATAGTCAATGAACATATGTATATAGATGTTTGTAGTATTGTGCTTTATTTATATCATATCCATTCTTGTTTTTGTTCTCTGCGTTTTGTTTCATTTTTTTTTTCTAACTTATCAGACATTGCGTCAATATATCATTTAGAGCAGACTATATATATATATATATATATATTAGTATTTGCTGTTGTTATTTTATGCTGAAAACCAATGCAGATATTTATTTATTTTTTTTTATTTTTTTATTTTTTTTACACACTTCGTATAAATAGTCCCCGTATGTGTGTCTGTACTCAAAGGTATTTGTTTATCCATTTGTCTATCGTCGCTGTCTGGCGGTATGGTTTCATTAACTTCCACTTGACTTGTGAACACGGACAGGCCAGACATAGACTGAAAAAAAAAAACAACAACAACAACAACAACAGCAACAACAACAAAATTCAGACGCAGAGACCCAGAGAGTCACTAGTGTAAAGCGAAATATAGCGACAGTAACGACAAAAGTCTTATTAACGACAAACCAACCAGCAAAATATAACTTCAGACACAGACAAGTGGGGGCATATTATTGTTGCGTCTTCTTATTTATGCTATTGTTGCCGTTCTCGTTCTGCTGCCGCTGCTGCTTTCCTTTTGGTTTATTTAAATATTGTAAATGTTGAGTTACAATTTTTTTTTTTTTTTTTTCTTTCCTCCCATTTTGTTTCTTTCTGTTTAATGTTCAAAGATAAGAGTTATTAGAGAGAATGCAGACAACGCACGTAAACATATATATAAGCATAGACGCATACATTTATATACACGACAGCAGAAATAATAAACTAAAGATACAATTTTTAACCAGCAGCAATGCGTTACAGAAAGAAAAAAAAAAAAAAAATTATCGCAAATAAACGCATGGATGTGAATGAAAATAAAAATGAGGAAAGAAAAAAAAAACGCAAGAACAACCAGAGGAAAAGCATGAAAAAATCAAAACAGAAATTGCATTCGAGTTAAGACGAATTTTTTAATACTTATACTTGTAAGCTTTGAAAAATTATTTGCTAACAAACCAACCACACGACCTTTGCTTCCAATGCATTCCAAGGCATACAAATTTACGATATATAAGAAAATTTTTGAATCTCTCGCAACACACATCGTATGGAAAATGACATATTTAAAAACGGTATGTGCCATAGATTTATTAATATTATATACCGTAAAAATATTTTTGTTATGTAAAGTTTTTGTTATATAATAATAACGTATATATCTATGTATGTATATTTATATATATATATATATATATATATACTAATGTTTAGATTATGTAATAATGGCATAATACACCTCTCTCCCTCTCTCCCTCTCTCTCTCTATGTATACATATTTGCCCGTCTATCTAGGTATATATATATATATATTTTTTTTTTATTTTTATATTTATACACGTACATACATATATATAAATAAAAATAAATAAATAATTTATTTATGTATACACATGCATACATGCATGCATGTTTATAAAAATGTACATATGTATATACATACATATACATATGTATATATATGCATACACATATATACATCACATATCGTGTTTGAATTTGCTATTTACTTGAGCCAAGAATTGCGTACCGATATAGGTACACAGATTGATCGTATATGTAGCAAATTTCAGATGTATGCGGAGCATAAATTTTCCAAATATTTAGGATATATTTTCAATGTACATTCATCATACCATTGTCCCTTTTAGATCTATATTTTATGTTAATTTACGATATAATATATATTTCGAGTATATCGTACATAAGTCTCAATACATATAATGCATACCTATATGTATAAATTTTCAAAAGATATTATGCATGAAGTTTCTATATATATATATATATATTTGCAGATCTTTGTCCTACTATATATCATAAAGACTAACTAAATATATTTTACTTATATCTTGCACTTTACTTATCGTACATTAATTTTCGATGATCTCGTGTATAAAACTCACATATATATCATGCTGAACAGGTTTTGTTAAAGAATCTCGATATATGTCATCCATAAATTTGCAGTTTCGAAAATACTCGAATTTCGAAAATATACCGTAGATAAGTTTTTAAATTTCCGAAGGATATCTCGTATATAAATTTGTTTTGTATGTCCTTAATAAACTATCTATGGCATTGGCCTGTAAGCTTCCAAGATATTCGTTGCATAAATTTTGATAAAAAAACGTGTAAAAAAGTTGCTGCTACATATCGTAGATATCTTTTCACTAATATCGTAGATAAATAGATTCAATACACCAGACACAAAAAGTATGACATCGTATGTTCTATACAAGCTTCCGATACGTATTGAAGAAAAATTTCCATAAATCTCATCCAAAATGTTGTGATATCGTATATATATTCCATATAAATTTCTGATTCATATTATTATTATATAAAAATTTACTATATACTATAATACATGTAATCTTGTAGCTAAAAAAATAAAAAAAGTTATAATATAAACAGTTCGCAATAAATCTCATATATATATATATATATATTTACGAGATTTGCAAAACAACCATTTGTGGATACCATTAGGTTTTTACAAAATTAATTTCAAATCAAAAATATGCGGACAAGACTGTGGGACGCTTGAAGATCGTAATATGGTTTTCAATAAATAGACGAACATATAGACGAACATTGCGGTCTTCACTTTGATTAAACATATACAGGGTTTATAAGACTTTCGAGGTGAAGCTTTCTACGTTAGGAAACGTTTGACAAACTTAATGCATCCCCTGCGGTGGTGACTATAGCAAGAAGCAGGTCTATATTTTATTTCTAAGGTGTGCCTATACACACATAGCCTACCTGTGCATCGGCACACACATTTAAATTCACTTACACACACACATATATATGTACACATATATATATGTACATAGAATATTTCGACGTATACGCAATTTCTAATACGCCTTAAGTATTATGTTACTCATACCGCACACTGTGAGGGCTTCACATAAAACAAAGATACTGTGTATGTATGCATCTAACTGACTGACTGACTCACTGACTGACTACATATTAGTATTCATTAAATCGCACTTGTATTCCTCAATTGTCAACACCTCGTTTCTATGGGTTTCTGTTTCTACTTATGTTTGTCTCTCAGTGTGATTATCTGTTATGTTAAGCACTCTCTCTCCATAACACTTAGACTAACTCAGGAAAAAGCAGTTCAACTATAATTATTATATAGCTTGAACAAATGCGTAGTTTATAAAAACTTTCTTCGTCGAATGATAAATGTGTACGTTTTTGTGATACTTACTCGAAACCGAAGAAGAATAACAAAAAAAAAAGAGAAATACTCTTGCTAAAGAAGTGGTTACGATATTGCTTTTGTAATTGTTTATTGCGTGCCTATGTGGGTGCATTACATGCGTTACATTACATTTGGTTTGGTTTGGTTTGTTCAGTTGAAATTGCAACACATCTTGAGACTTCGGTGATGCAAGCTGTGCTCGCTGTGCTTGATGTCATGTCTATACATGACTTAATTTGTTTATTTCACACCCTTTTTACACCTTTTGAATGAAGTTTTCTTTCGTTTTATTTTTTTTCAGTTTTATTTTTTTTTTGTTTTCAACTCCTTAATAATCCCACAGGCAACATCTTCAGACGAATAATGTCTACGGTAAGTCTAGTGTACATGTATACGCAAAAAAACATTTTTCTGGCAGAATTTTTTTTTTTTCAATCCTTTAACGACCACTAGCAAGCATTGTAAATTTTCTTTTCAAACCACGTATACACATAAATAAGAACAAATTTTCCTCTGTTCCGACATTGCGCTCTCCTTCATGGCATGTTAATGTTTGCATTTTGCATTCATGCATACCCGCTAACTGTCTGCCTGATACCTAGTAGTGATGATTGCTGATGGGTTGCGTAGAGGGTGGTAGTTTTCGATGCCTTGATGTTCATCAACGTCCTTAATCATTTAGTGTGAATGTGCACTACATAACTGCTCTTCATATGACGGTTCATGTTATATAAAAAAAAGAAAAAAAAAAAGAAAGAAAAAAAAATGTTTTTTTTTTTTTATACGGTAGGTGTTTAATTTGTTATTTGCACTTTCATGCTCTTTACTTCCACTTGATTTGATTTTCAGTTAAGTCTACATGAAATCAGTCTCTTGTGCAAATCCATGCCCACACAAGTAACTCGAACTGCTATTTCATTACCATGAAAATTATATACGATACCCGAAGCCATCATGGGTAAATGGTTGATTAAACGTCTATGCTTGTTATTAACAGAGAATTGGAAAACGCTCAAGCAAACTTATGTTACAGTTATTTGCTGTGCAAATTTTTATGTGCAAGCCTTTTGCGATCAACGAGTCTCATTATCATCACAATAGACAGCAAACGCCAAAATCTAGCGAATAAATCAATTAAATTAAGTAAAAGAGTCTATGATAAGGATTATTAGGTAACTAATAAGGAAGACTTCACCTTTTTGACAGAATTAGATTTTATTTTTTAATCATTTTAATCTTCTTCTTTTTTTTTTTTTTTGCTCGTTAAACTGAGCCCAGCAGCTTTCTAGTTTCTTTTTTTGCATTCTTCAAATGCCACAGTTTGGCGCGCGTTCGAGCTTTTAATTCAAGCTTGAAATTATTCCAAATAGACAGGGAGTCGTATCTGGTCAATGCGGTGATAACGAAAGAAAATCACCTTCAAATTCTTATCATTTTCTATGTGCAATGTTCGATGTGAAGAATTGGTGCGTGATCGCAGTGAATTGCGTTTTGTTTCGTTTTCATGTTCAATAATATTCAATACGCACTATAGTTCTAAAGTTACTAAGACACCCGTTGAAGCTTATACCGTACGCGTCCCAAGTAAAGAATTTATAGCCTTCCTTCCTCCTTCCTTTGTCTACGTTAGGAAACTTTCACCCATCAGAACCCATTCTTTCAAACCTTTACGTGACACCAGCATTGCATTGTCAAGCCATACTTTAGTTATAGTTACTCAGTGACGATAACAATTTTAGGTGAATTTTACTTTAAAATCCCTAAGTTCTTCTTACTACCAAAGCTTCACGATTGCTCGAAGTTTTCGCGTCAATCATTTTACATAAAACTTCTTTGCATTCAATTTTTCATTTAGACCGGGAAGTGCATGAGATGAGCATAAACATAGTGAGTGCACAGATTTTCGATTTTGCGTCGGCCAAAGTTTGGGATTTGCTCAATGACTGCTGGCGTAGTAGGTTCAGTTGACTGGCTGGAAAGACTTCTGCTCTTATGACGTCGTTCATGTCAAAGTTTCAGTATTTAAAAATTTTTCCTGAAGTGGAAGATTCTCCATAAAGTTTATCAAGCTTTTCTTTCATTTACTTTCGTATTACCTTTCAAAACATGGTGTTTAAACAGAACACGAAAGGCTCCACTCCCGCTGGTGCTCTTCCGTTAATTTCTTTAGTTTCCTAGGTTTCAAATTTGCAACCACACTTCGGCCGGAGCCCAAAAGATTTCGTTTCCCAACAAGCGACCAAGGGAACCATAGTAATCGTTGCACCCAGTCGCTAGTTGATATCGTTTACAGTCAAAACTAGAACGGTATCTGACCGCCTTTGAACCTCTAACTTTGGTTTTGCGACTTTGAAGGTCGAACTTTCTTATCGTTTATTGTCAACACTAGAACGGTATCTGACCGCCTTTGAACCTCTAAATTTCGCGTTTGGCAAATGCTTTTAGTTAAGTTAAACTTACAACGGTCCAAGAATTTCACTGTTCGTGTCTTAATACTAATGTCACCCACTTACAGAATAATTTGAGATAGACCGACCTTTCACTATACCGATTAATTTAAAACCTGAATCGAACAAATCTTGTCGGTCCGTCCTCCGTCTGTTCGCTTTGCTTTCTTATCTTGATAGATGGCGACTTTTAGAACCTTTTGTTGAAATTTGTTGCACCGACATATTTGCCTAAGTGCGGAAGCTATTGGAAATCGTTCGTAATGGACACGCCTTATTTTTAAAAGCCCTTATATCAATAACTATAGGGTGGTATAGAGTATATATTGTTTTTACTTATTAGTATTTAGTTATTGTTATTAACGTTTCTTTTTCTTTTTATAATTTTTTTCTTTAATTATTTTTTATTTTTAATTTTATAGTTTTTAATAAATAATAAAAATTTCTCTTAATCTTTTCGATAAAAGATGCAAACACCTATGTGTGGTAATGAATGTTATGAAATTTGTCATACGATAGTCTGAATATATGTTCTATCGGACATTAGAAAAAGCTCCCTCTGGTGCTAGGAGCCTTAATTATTGATCGCCGCCAGATACACAATTATTCTGCTTTTGATAGTTGGAAGAAAATTTTATTATAAAAGCAAAAATTCTAATTCTCTTTTTAAAGTTTTTTAAAGTTTTCATGGCAAGGAAGCACTGAATGCGAAAGAATAAAGAGGCAGACAATAAGCAGCAAAGTACTTTCAATTTATATGCTAAAGAAGTATTAAAATGCATCTGAAAGAAATATTAAGAAAAGATTACCGAACGTAGTCCGTTAGGAAGCATTGTAGTCTTCTTCTTTTTTTTTTTTTTTGTTTCGTTCTCTCCTTTGAACTTCTGATTTTGTGATTCTTTTCACCGACTAAAGTACATAAAGTAAAAGTAGAACTAAGCAAAGTAATTTATGAAACGAAAGCGATGAAAAAGGAAACCAAAAATTAACGAAAAATACTTCTTCTTAATGCTGTTAATTATGAATCTTTCTATCTATAAAAATTGTTATAAGTTTGAAAAAATTTTACTAGCGCTATGGCTAGAGCACTTATGTAATGTCACAGCAAATGTGTTAAGCATTTTCCAAAGTACTGTGGCAAGCGAAGTGTAAGCAATATAACTTTTATAAGCATTGATTACGTCAAAGTCGGTAAAAGACAAGCAAAGCCGACTTTTTCACATTTAGACAGCTGCCCAGAAGATGAGAGAGAAAACCTTTTTGCATGTTATTGGCGTTTGGAAATGCATCTGACGCGTAAAATATGATGATGTCGGCTGAAAGTAATGTAAACTTTTTTTATTTTTTGAATATTTAACCAGCCATTATGCTTGTTGGCAACACTGATAGTTAGGAAAGGGGAGGGAGTAAAGGAAATAGTGTACGTATGTTCTTACACTTCTTTGTATGGAAAGAACTAACACAGATGAGCTGTTCTAAAAACAGGCAACTCGACTAAAGAATGAATAGTCGAGATAATGTGCCGCACGGGCAAAGTACGAATATTTTTAGTTTCAAGCTCATATTCCGTAGTTAGTAGGATCAACTATGTACAACCTGCTATAAGATACCGTAGTTCCGAACGAAACCGTCACTGGGCCACGTTCCTAAATTCCTGCAATCCAATCGATCGTTAAAAGCAAAAAAGCTACTATGGGTCAATAGACAAAATAAAGTAACTTTTCGGCATGACAATGTTCAGGTTTATATTAAGAAGGGTTAGAAACCATGATCCCACCTTAATCCCTCCCTCCTTCCAAGTCATCTATTCCCTGTCATGTTCATTAGACAATAGTTTTTTCTGACTACAACTTATGCTAACCAATAATTCATGCATTTGCATAAAAGACTTTCACTGAGAGGGCTCGCTGTTCTTTCCTCTATGCCAGCAAACATCAGTTTTTGGGCTTCATATTTACTTTGCACCCTATGTAAATAATTGTAAATAGAGAGAAGAGAAGAGAAAAGAGTTTTTTTTTTGCTTTGTAGCGATTACTTAACGCCCGCCTTACTAAAGTTGCAAAGGATCGGCCCAGAATTCTTCATTAGAGACAGCCTGGCAAGTTAAGGTTGTTATAAACTGTTTTTATTTGTCGCTATTTTCTATCGCTTATGTTAGCGTTCCCAGTTTATTTCTTTTTTTTGATTTAAGCTAAGACTTTTCAGATCTTGTGCAGCACGCTTCAACGAACAACATTTGAGCTAAACATAATTTTTCCAAGGATAAATTTTGTGTTGAACGTTGCAAATAGGCGCTTGTACGAACACTAAACGAGCTAAGTGTGTTGGTTTCCTAGTTCCTAGAGCAGAAAGAAAAGAACAAAAAACGGAAAAAAGCCAAACCATTTTCGACGAGTACGGCGTCGCGCGGTATAATTGATTAAACAATTTGCAACATCGATAAAGCTTGGACCTGCTAAGAGCAACCGTAGGCTCGAATTTCGAGCTCCTCTATTCTGTTCGAGTATTCTGGAATAAAAGTGAGAGCGCGCATAATCACGCCTTAAAAACAAATTTGGCTAAAGCTATTTTAAAGAAGTAGTTAGTTTGTGCACAAAAGCAAAAAAACAAAAAAAATTAACCCTTTAATCTCTGTACACGCGCTTGTCTCTCAACCTGCCTATAGCAAGTCTTATCAATCCAGTTTTCCCAAACGTCTGCCATGTAAGAATAAAAGACGGATTGTCACACATTGGTTGTGCTGTGTTATATATAACTATAACTAATGATAACTAAAATATCTTTCTCTCTCTCTCTCTCTCTCTCTCTCTCTCTCTCTCTCTCTCTCTCTCTGTTTATGTGATAAGCGCAAAAATATTCAAAAAGGTTTCAATAGTGAAAACATTTTGTCAATTACTTTGGCATTTTTGCTAAAAGTAATACTCCACTTCTTATCATTACAAGAAATGTGGTCTTTGGTTCATTTAGTTGGAAATCAATTGAAGTCATTACTGCCATTTTATAGAAGTTGATAATAATTCAAGTCGATAACTCAACTCAGTTCGCTTCGATGCCGAGCATTGTGGGAAATCTTATACAAAGATTGGCATTTGCATGCATTTGAAATTCAATGTGTAAACGAATCTGTATATTTCTCTCCCTGTCTCTCCCTCTCTCTCTGTCTCTCCCTCTCTCTCTATGTCTCTCCCTCTCTCTCTATGTCTCTCCCTCTCTCTCTTTCCCTCCCTCTCTCTTTCTCTCTATTCCTCTCCCTCTGTCTCTGCCTCTGTCACTGTCTCCCTCTGTCTCTCTCTCCCTCTCTCTCTCTCTCTGTTTCTTGCGACTACTTACTATTGCACAAACACACACGAATCACACAAGTCAGAGTAAATGCATGCAGAATTTCATTTATTATACCATGTTTGACGGACTATTTGGTAATTATTATAATCTCTTGATAGATAAATTTAATAGAAGTTTGTTGTTAATAGCATTGGTTTTGCCCGTAAGTATTTGCTTGCATGTCATTCAAGCACAGAAATCAAGTGAATGATTGCTCTGTTCATCAATTTTCATCGTGAATGAGGTCATTAAACATTTGTCATCTTTTTTTTTTCGTTTTTTTTTTTTCATTTTATAACTTTTCATAATATATCATAACAAAATTTAGTATTTTTTTTTCTTTTTCAATTTCCTACTGGCGGGCTGTTAATGTCAGCCACAAGTACCTAAACGTCAAGGGCCTGCCCCCACTTGAATCTTTAGCAAATAAGTATTCTGTCCACACACTTTATTGTACCGTAATAAATTTTCATTTGTAATAAATTTCATTTCCTCCCAAAAAAAAAAAAAAAAAAAAAAAATAAAAAACTGAAACTTTATCTTACTGTCAACAATAAATACTTATAATTGCCCAGAATTTATATCAACGCAAACAAACACATTTTTATGCATTTTTTTTTATTTTTGTTTTTTTTTTTTTTTTTTTTTTTATAAACTAACGACGCCATAATAAAAATTTTATAAAATGAAGAGATTGCCATGTAATTAATTTTTATAAAATGTGTAACTGTAAAATGTTTTAAAACATTCCAAAAAAAATTAAAAGACCAGAAAAACAAAAACAATAAGTAACCAGAAAATGCAACAACAACAACAACAACAGATGTAAAACTTTCAAGCATCGCAATCCTACATAAGCATGCAAACGTCGAATCATGAAGGCTGCAATAGCTGCAAAATGTATTCAGTTACCATTCCCAATAGCAACAAGAGATCCCTTCAATCTCTAAGGGTGAAGGACAAAATTTAACAGAACAAGCACTCGTTACATGGAAGCACAAAAGAACGTTAAATTTTGGTTTAATTTATAATAATTAGGAGTGTGGAAGTCCGTCTGCATCCAAGTCGATTGATATGATTCCCAAAATCATTCATATGGAGAATGGAAGAACGAATATTTAAATCCAACTTAAAAGATAGCTTCCCAAGCATTTTATTGGCTGGCAAGTCTCGAAAAAGCAAAAGAAAATTGAAAAAGTTTTCGCTGATATTTTTAAACTATAACAAATATCGTTCAATGTGCAACGAATATTATGATCGAGCTTATGATGACAAGGATTCGAACCTTCTGGATATTGTCACAAACAGAAATTTCTTCCAGAAAGCTTTCCAGGTGTGTTTATACCCATCACTTTAAGACGGCGATATACTCCTTTTGTTTTTTTCCATAATTTTTGTCAAGCTTAGAAGGAAGCTTCAACAAAGGCATATATATTCTTGATCATCGTGAAATTCTGAGTTGATTTAGCCATGTCTGTTCGTCCGTCTGTCAGTGTGGTGTTTGTTGTTGTCACTCTCCTGGTCACAAAAATGAAGATTTCACTTTCAAATTTAGTGAATATAGTGAAAGTCTTTATACACAGGTCGATATTGAAAATCGGCCAAATTGGTCAGACCAGAACACAATTGCATCAACTATTGACCGTAGTATTCAGCCATACCGCCGATGTTATTGGTTCGCATACTCTCTACTACGGTTATTTGGACTTTGAACCGAGCTAAATTATACTCGCAATACAAGAATTTTCTTATACACGTTCAAAGAAGAGCTTATAGCAAATTCCCATTATAACGGGAGCACTGAGTGTCTTCCAGCATTCTGGCTCATTTGTGAAAACATGATTTTTTCCCATAGATCTTTAGAAGTTTTTTTTGCATCAGAACCCTGTTCTCGATTATTAGAGAAGGAATTACAGCAAATTTCTGATTTCAAAAATTTGCCGCTGAAAATACTTTTCTCCCGAATTCAAAAAAAATCTTAATACTTTATCATTTTTCCCCCAATGGAATAGTTTTCTTGTAGATGTTTCTGTTATAACATAGAGTGAACTTCCCTAGCTAGTCTGATAATTTACGCCCACGCAAGTTTTTGCGGGGATCTGTATTCCTACCTTAGCAGTTTTTTTACATCCATATAATAAAAGGGGAAAGACTTCAGAATGGCAGTGAATTGCTTTCATGTTTCCACAAAGATTCCAAGAGCCTTGATTCAATGTTTTTTTCAAAGGTTAACCTAGCTTCATAATCTTAGCATACGATGCTGGTTTCAAAGGATAACCTAGCTTTCTAATCGTAAGCCATGCATAGGATGCTTTTTCAAAAGTTAACCTAATTTCCTAATCTTAACCTACGCATACGATGCTTTCTTCAAAGGTCAACCCAGCTTTCTAATCTTAAGCCATGCATAGGATGCTTTTTTCAAAGGGTAACGTAGCTTTCTAATCTTAACCTATTCATACGATGCTTTTTTCAGAGGGTAACCTAGCTTTCTAATCTTAGCCTATGCATAGGATGCTTTTTCAAAGGTTAACCTAGCCTTCTAATCCTAAGTTATGCATAAGATGCTTTTTCCAAAAGGTTAACCTAGCTTTTTAATCCTAACCTATAAATAGGATGCTTTTTTCAAGGTTATGCAACTTAACTTAACTTTGTAATCCTATAGGATCACTTTGTCTAACATAGAAGAATCTAGAAAGAAATGTAATACGTGCGTGTGAGAGAGATTACGACGGATATGTAAATTTTAGAGAACACTTAGTTTTTGTTATATTTAAATGAGAGAAATTTCGTCCAGAATATCGAGAAAAAAATTGCGTATGATCTTGCGTAGCTTTCTGTTTAGAAGCAGGCATGATGACTGTATGTATTCTTAGAATTTAAGCAAAAGCCGCACACAAACCTCACATTCTTAATATCTTGTCTAAGACAATTTTCGAAGGCAACGACTTCACCTGTCAGCTATAGTAACAGAAGTTTTCTCTTTTTCACCATTATCAGCACTTGAAAAATTAATTTTTCTTCAAGGCCATACTAAACTTGATACCTTGATGTTCGCACGTGTTTTGTAACCAATCATTATATTTCCGACAACACTTAACAATACATATAACGATATTTTATTTAAAGTTACTCAGTGTAAGTAGCAAAAATTTTTGCAAATATTAAATTCTTCATAAAATTAGTTTGCGAATTTTATCAGAAAAGAAAAAAGCAAATAACTTATGCAGCAAGCAATTACCAGCAAGTCTAGAGGAAGTTGTTTGTTTGTTAAAATTTTTAGAATTTCTATTTAGAATGTTATAAAATATTTTAATTGTAAGTAAATAAAATTTTTGAAGCTATCATTAAATAAGTATAAAATTAAATTTCTCAACGGTATATAAACTTGTAAAAATACATAATTTTTGATCACTTTTATAATATGTAAAGACTCTTAGCTTTTCTAAATTAAAATGTGAAATGTGTTGATGTTGATGTATTTCACTTTCTACAATTTACGTACGAATTACTTGTAAAGGAGTTTTGCAATGAGAACTCAAGCTCGCACTAAATTTCTATTACTTTGAAGAATATAAATAAAATTTTCAAACTCTCTCTCTGTCTGTCTCTCTGTCTCTCTCATTCTCTCTCTCTATCTATCTATCTATCTCTCTCTCTTTTTCTCCCCCCCCTCTCTCTCTTTCTCACTCTCTTTTTTTCTCTCTCTCTCTATCTATCTATCTATCTATCTATCTATCTATCTATCTATCTAT
>KK502450.1:836975-856985 GCA_000688735.1 Glossina austeni
TCTCACTCTCTTTTTTTCTCTCTCTCTCTATCTATCTATCTATCTCTCTCTCTTTTTCTCCCCCCCCTCTCTCTCTTTCTCACTCTCTTTTTTTCTCTCTCTCTCTATCTATCTATCTATCTCTCTCTCTTTTTCTCCCCCCCCTCTCTCTCTTTCTCACTCTCTTTTTTTCTCTCTCTCTCTATCTATCTATCTATCTATCTATCTATCTATCTCTTTCCTCTCTCTCTCTCTCTCTCTCTCTCTCTCTCTCGCTCTCTCTGTCTCTGTCTCTCTCTCTCTCTCTCTTTATTTCAATTCAAGAACTTTATACTAAAAGCACGCATAAGGCGATAGATAAGTCATGTTCATCCTGTTTGAAGGTCTTAAATACCTTGTCAGCCAACATCGAATAACTATGAAATGTTGGTGGAAGTTATTACATGTCGTCCTGTCATACAGAATGAATGTAGATAAACTCCTCCAAGTAGCCTTAAAACTCGCAAGGATACTAAATCATAACCAAGGCAATGCCACGTCGAATAAGAAAGAAACACCGCTAGCCAAAGGTTTGTCGTCGTTCCATATGTCCGATTAGTCATTTCATATGAGTGCTTGGGTGTTTGTCACATGTTATCGCGTACATAGGCAACATCGTTTCCCAATATTTAATTATCTTTAAAATCTTTTTAGAGCGTCAGCGTCCATCTTAGAGAGAACTGGTCTTTATTCCATTCATTATTCAGTGTTTGGTACAATGTGCTAAGAGTACTCGATTACGAACGCATGCAAGGGCCGGAAGAAGTTGAAATCGATCCAAATTTTATTAATTATAATAATCGATTAAAAAGAATTTTTTGACTTAACACTTTGCAATTTTTCACTGACATGTTTTGACCGGCGAAGGAGCGCAATTGAAAATGGATTGAATCGCTTGTTTCGCATACTTTGGAAAAGTCGTTATAGAAAAAAAAAAAAAAGAAAAAAAAAAGAAACTCTTTATACCGGCATATCATCTAAAGCTTTTATCATTTTATGGTTTGTTTTTTATAATGAAAATTTGTCCGAAATACTTATTCGGCCTGCAAGCTTATGGCGCTAAGATTTAACCATGTCAGTATATTTTTCGGACCTCTTCGCATTAAAAGTAAATCTTTTACTGAGCAAAAAGATAATACTGGCATTTTTGGTGACGAAAATCCAATGAGATAAAGAGTTTCACCCGGTCAAAGTTGTGTAGGGCACTTGTTTAGCTACAACGTTTTTACTTGCTTTCATTTCTTATCCTTGCCTCCCGCAAACTTTATTAAAGATCAGAAACTACTATAACTTATGAACAATTTTCTTTCGAAAAAATTTTTTACTTAAGTCGCACTAGCAAGAACGTAACCCTTCATTATTGAATTATATGCCAAACTTTTCTGATTTGTTTACTAATTGTCCAATAACGACTTATGTAGCACAACGAAGAGCCAATGTTAGCCTCAGCTTTTGTTATGAAATAACAAACATATGTTTTTGCAGAAGCGATTGCCTTGCTTTAGTGAATACATAACAGAACACAAAGAACCGGGACGTGTTCAGTAGATGACTAAGGGCCTAATTTGCGCTAACAGGTCTGCTAATATAGAAGTCATAAAAAACTCGAATTCTCTATACATTCATTATACGGACTAGTGTGGACTGCAGTAGAACGTGTCAAACATATACAAACAAATAAAACAAAAGAAACAAACACATATATATATATATAAACTACATATAAGAGAAAATGTACACAAGTTTTTTAGATATAAACTCCATCATTAAATTAATTGTGATTTGAAAAATTCTTATCTGCTTCTTCTTTGTGTTTCCTGTCTCATTCTCAATCTCTATATAGTGCCGTAAAAAAAAAAAATCGGTAATTAAATTACGTTAAATGTAATAATTAAACTTTGTTTGGATGTGTAATGCAGTAGTTGGCACCTGCATGCAGCTTTTCATGTTTGAAATAGATTGTGTGTGTAATTAAGTAAATCCCTTGGCAATATCTTCTCCGATTGAATCGAGTGAAGTACGAACATTAAAAAGGCATCATATCTTTTATTAAGGAGTTCATTAAATTTTGGTTCTTAAATTATTTTGATGGGTTTTCAAAGTATATACACGATCTTGGCCAAAAGTTTTAAACACCTTACAGTTAAGTGCATTACCCATAGTCGGGATGAAAAATAAAACTGGTTTTGTTGTCCACATGCATATAATGACTAGAAAATAAAACTTTAATTAATGGGTCCACTTTTTGGGCTTTAATCACCGCAGCAATCCTTTGAGGCATGCTTCCTACAAGCTTTGTGCACTCAGCTGCAGTAATGGTATCCTACTTGTTAGTTGAAGCGTTTCTTAACCCTGCTTCTGAGGTAAGGCTGTTCTCCCGTATCTTGCATTTCAATATACTCCGAAGGCACCCGATGGAGTTGAGATCTGGAGACTGCGTCGGCCAATCCAGCAGGACAATGTTGCACGCGTTGAAGCGTTTCTTAACCCTGCTTTTGAGGTACTGCTGTTCTCCCGTATCTTGCGTTTCAATGTACTCCAAAGGCGCTCGATGGAGTTGAGATCTGGAGACTGCGTCGGCCAATCCAGCAGGACAATGTTGCACGCGTTGAAGCGTTTCTTAACCCTGCTTTTGAGGTAATGCTGTTCTCCCGTATCTTGCTTTTCAGCATACTTCAATGGCGCTCGATGGAGTTGAGACAGTGTTGCACGCATTGTGGTCGCCCGCGTACAGTATGAAGCATGGAGCTTGCTGGAGTTAGATGTGGCCTATGTAGGGGCCAAAATACTCGTCAACGATGAGGCATCAAGACAGTTTCTAATACATTGATTTACTTCTGACCCCATCGGCAGCCATCCAGCCCCAGATCATAATGCTGCCACCTCCTTAGGTACCACATAATCTAGATAGCATTCCTCGCCGACACATCACCTCACATACATTTCTTTTTAGTTATTTAAACATCAAGTCTGTCTTGCTATTGTGACCAATAACTTCTGTTTTTTTTCCTTACCTTGTCATCACATTTACTCTTGTTTCCTTTTTCGATAAGTTGTGAATTGCATATGTAATGAAATGAAAAAAAAAAAAGAAAAAAACGTTTCTAGCTTTTCAAATTAAATCATTATGCTGTTGATCTTTTTGAGTTTGAGGACTTACCACCAACGCCATCAGCACAAGGGATTATCGCTCTTTCCAACTAACCAAATGTTGACTGTCTAATGTGACCAAAATGACTGAGATATCCACTTGGTTTTTTTTTATTTACCTATATTTGCTGCTGTTGTAATAGCTATTGGATTTATAAGTGCACAGATAGATGACAATTTTGTTCAAGTGATGTTAGAACGAAGCACCATTAGAATGCCATTTCTATTATCACAGCAGTGGCATTCATTCATTCTTCTGGTATTCATAGCAGCAGTCCGTTATCCAATGAATCATTTTTTCATTCAAGTTTGAAGGTTCCTTGACTAACATAACAAATTTCTACTATCCTAGATTGGGCCGTGAGTTTCATTATAAAATACATAAAGAAATACGAAAATATTTTCGTAAGCATTTTTGCTTTTCCTATACCCTTGTAAAGTCCATAATATGTAAAAATTTGAATTTTCTCTACAAACTTTTCCTTATACTTATCATGAATTGAAAAAATAACAAACACTACTTTTCGATTATACTATCGCGTTCAATTGAACTTAACATATGCAACTTTTATGTTCGATTTTCTAAATTCAACTGATATGACTTGAAAGTTTCACATATACATTCATAGTTGTATTGTAAGTGTGTGTGTGTGTGAAATAAACCACCTAATGCTAAACCTAATCTCATTAATTAACTGTTATTTACCTAATTAATGCATGGGTCTTTCCCTTTTTTTGGATTATCGCCGCATTAGTGGAAATATGAACCTTCGCTTATTGCACTACGCAATTGTTTTATTTTACAAAAGCAGCATATGGGTGCTAAAATTGTCATATTATTATATAAACACGTGTTGTTGTTGTTCGTTGTTCATTTCCAGCTATTGTTTTATATAAAGCATTCACTTGAACAACAGCCCAAAATCAAATATTCGAAACCTTTTGTTTCACATATATATCATACACTATGTGCGTATGTATATATGTATGTATATATATATATATGTATAGTCCTATGATAAAAAGGTATTGAACATTTTTGCTTTTAAGCCATGCGATCAATTTAAGCAAACCAGTAACTTTTTTTTCTGGTATTAGCAGCACACTAACTGTTATCTTTACCCTATAAATGTATGCTTGCTTTCATTTGAAAAAAGGATTCAGAATAATTCGGCTTTACAACCTTAGTGGAGTAAAAACGATATCCCGCAAGCTGTTGAGTTGAGTTGAGAACAACCAGAAGTCAGACGTAACTAAATCAATCGAATATAACAGTTGCAGAGCGATTTGATTTGAATTTCTGGCTAAGAAAATCCTACAAGGATTTTAAACAACCAAAGAAGAAAGCGCTTGATTGTGATGGAAGGACAGACGTCTCTAGGTGTGTTACGTGAATACACGGCCGTGAAGTCAATGAGAGACGACGATGGCTTGTAAAAACGCATACTCAGCGCCCCGATGATGATTAGTTCTCGAGTGCCGGAGGAGAAACTTATATGGACGTTTCCCCCCCCCCCTCCCTGCTGGCGGGAGCGAAGCTTATTTAAAAGCTATGCTTATCCTTCGCTCAGACACCACGTGGCAGGCAACTCCACACCGAGCAAGCGAGCAAGTTCTACCCCAGGGTTGAGGTAACCACAGCCAAGCTGGCTGAACTAAGTTAGTGCTTCGGGGGTCCCTGATACTCATTGTACCAGAAATGCAAGAACATAGAGTCATCTTCCTATAAGCCTAGAAATCGGCCAAATCCCAAAATCATATATAACTTTCTAATACGATTCTTTGTTAGCAATTCTGCCAGGAAGAATTAATAATAAGCGAACATCCCTTAGTCTTACTACTTATTGATCGCCTTTTCATGATATATATTATATTAAAAATGTAATCGATTTTTAGGAGATGGCAAAAAACTATTTAAAAAAAAAAAGCTATTTGCTATTGGGTCTCTTGAATAATGAAAGGAAACCACTTTCGAAATAAAGAAGAAAATTATGTGGACATTAGAGGAAATTCAAAGATGATTGCATTTTGGGGTAACTTACTTGCATCGCTTCCTCTATTTCTAAGCTAGCACTTCAAAAAGTTGAGCTACTAAGTCGAGACTCTGGCTTATGGATTATTTCCCCTCATTAAGTTAAAAACGAAACGTACCCAAAAAGTTGAAAAAAAAAGAAAAAGAAAACTGAAAATATTTCTGCAAATATTATTTCCGCATATATGCTTTGTTAAGAAACTTGAAAATAAATACCGATGTGAAAATTGTAACCAAAACATTCGCATGAACTCAATCAACAAATATGTAATAAAAAATGTAATAATCAACGAAAAATATTGAAATTCTTATACAATTTGTTGATAGAATGGATAGATAGATATATAGATAGATAGATAGATAGATGGATGAATGGATGGATGGATAGATAGATATCCACAATTCATAACGTAACGTATGCAATATTTTCAATATGTTGTTCGTTTCATTTCGAATCATTTCCATAACAATTTGTATTATGCCTCACACATTGTGTTGGTGTCGCAAATTCATTGCACAATTTCGTAACGAAGAGAGAATGCAGAAAATTCTCTGTACATATGAGTCAGTCACTATTTGAAAATAAATTCTTATTAAGCTAAAGGGTAAACAGAAAATTCATTCATTATTCTAATAACGTGTTGCAAACCTACGAGGAAGTATAGAAAATAAACAATTGCTTGAATTCTTCCAAACAACAATATATCTGCAGTGCAATGGGTACTTGAAACTTTGAATCAGCTTAAAATTAAAAACAATATTTTCGTTACACTATACAAACGATATATAAAATGAAATTGTTTACAATATTTTTCATTTATTTGCTAAATAAAATTAAATTTAATTAAAATTTTTCAAAAAAAATTTTTAATTGCAATTCGGCTTTTAATCAAATAAAATTATCTCAATAATGCTACTCTTCAAACGATTTGCAACATCTTACGATTTCTTATTCAAATAAGCAAATCTTCCAAACTCCAATAAAAGACATGAAAAACTGATCGTGCGATACTTTAGTTAATAACGACTGTACGGTTCGTGAATAATAATAATTCTGTGATTACAATTTTCTTTTGCACTTTTAATTCTGTTTCTCTCGATCTCAAATTTTAAATGAATTCTTTCAAACCGAATTTTCCATATATAGGCATTGAGCCAGATATTTATTTATTTATTTATTTTATTCTACTTATACAGGAACTCAACTAAAAACAAATGACAATCGAGTTCAAAAGACTCTTAAAGTAAATCTTAAATTAATTATTATTAAAACTTAGTATAAATATAATAAAACAAATAAGAAGGAAAAAAGAAAAAAAAGAAAAAAAAGAAAAAAAAGGAAAAAAATCATGTACGCAATTAGCACAGAGCCACACCCACAACCGGTACAAGACCAAATTGCAAATGAACCCCTAAGCCATCGCAAGCATGCATAAGCATATACATCCATCTCTGTGTCTTAAAATAGCATCGCAATATTGATATGGGTATGTCCCTTCTTTTTCTAAAAGTGGGTCTAGGTAATATAGCAAACGCTGAATAAGACTGTGAGACCTTAAACTGTACCCTGTGCAGCTATACAAATTATTAGACTAAACCTTACACAGCACAGTTTCGCGGGACTTTAAAGTTGCGTTCCAAAAAAAAATCCACTTACGGGAAGCTTTACGCTGCTAATTAATGGATGCCCGAAGCCTACACAATCATGACACAGAGTATGCGAATCAATAACATCAACGATGAAGTTGAATATCTATGGCAGCTGCATTTAGCGGCTCTGTTGGACGTGGTGTATTATGATCTATTGCAACCGCATGAGCCCACCACTAGGAAATAGGCGACGAGACGGTAAACGAGTGCAACATTCCAAAAATCATGACAATTTTCCCTATGTAGAAATTCTGCGACATATAACTAAACGCGCACAGAAAAAGTTTACAATTCCAACCGACCCTCCCCGCTATTATCAACAAGCTCTACTTCTTCCGATTAACACGGATTTAAATGAATGATTTATTTCTTGTTCGAACGATGCTCCTATTTTTATAAAGATATCAAAGATATCTGAGTCCTTTTAAGCATAGCCTCAAAAGACCTGTTGTACGCTTTGCATCCCATTCAAATTTTACGTAGAAAATGGGAGAACGACTGCCAATTGTTAGGCAAGACATTGAACAAAGTAACTTTTAACATATTTTTATCTATATTTATAATAAAGCAAATCGGAGGAAACTTATTCACACAATAGTATGCGTAAATATTCAGAAGATACAAATTTTTCCCTCCTTTTACAACCACTTGTTGTCCTTGCTAAGCTAACATAAGGTAAGGGAATATAATTTAATGATAAATTAATAGTAAGAGGCACACCCTCTTGTTGCAGCAAAGCCTGGATAATCCATTCGTTGATTTCGAACGAGATTGGCAATGCTACCTATCTCCGAGTATGTCAACATCTGTCCGAGTAAGGAATTAGTGTTCCCTTTCTCTTCGGTGAAGTAGCAGCGAATAGTGTGCCTAAAGATGATTAGGTATTGCAGCCTAATCACAACATGCTGTGAAGATGGAAACAACTCTAGGGGGCAAGCATAAATAAGAAATCGAAAACTACTTACAAGAACTGTTGACTGACCGTACATGTGCTAATGTGCAGCTCCGTGTTCAAATAATATAAAAACGATATTCTGAATTCATTGAGCTCAATCGCCACTATTGCGTACTATGATATTGAACGTTTCAAAAATTTAGCGGACTCCGGAAAGATCGAAACTTCGAACACAACATTTCCAGTTTAAAGTAATTCAATAGTCTCTCGATGATTTCATATCCAAGGAATGTGTGCTATGGTGTCGTGCATTCTATGGGTCGCACAGTAGTTTAGTACTATATAACTCTAACTAATAACGCACTAGGGAATAAATAAATGCCTTAATGTTAGTTAGGTGAAGAAAGAAACAGCGTTGCAGTGTGTTAATCCAAAAACTACCCATTACAGTATAAGTTGATGAAGTCTTCAATTTGGAAAAAACTTGCGAGGAGGGTCGAGGAAAATTCTATTCTTTGCTTTTTCGTGATCGGCCAGATTTAAAGAATGATCGATCTGTCCTCCTCTAAAAACATTCCCAAACATTCTAATCGATGAACTCTGAAATCAGTAAAGCAAACAACAAGCTTCAGGGAATCATCTATTTTGAGTCCTCCCAGTTTATGTATACGTACCTTTTTGAGAAATGTAAAGAATACGTTACTAATATTACCTATGTAAGCAGCTTTTTAAAATTCAAAAAAAAAAAAAAAGGAAAAGACTGCCATAATCTATCTGAAGCTTCAATCAGGCGTTATCTTTAAAAATCCTAATGGCAAAGGTAAAAAGCACTTTAAAAACAATAGGGACAGACAAGCATCTCTTTCTCTCTTTTCACGTTAATTTACTTGTGCATTTATTTACTGCAAATTAAAATTTGAAAAAAATGCTGTTAAGATTTGGACTTTTTTACGACTAACTTGGAATGAGAAACTTTTGGCACCTAACTTTAATTTTATCGGCAGTAAACATCAGGATGTTAAGTAATAGAAAACGAACAGATAGAAAGGGAATGTGTGAATGTTTAACGTGTTAACTTTAACACTATTCCACACACATGCAATGCGCTCACCAATACACAATTGCTTGCATTCCATATCATAGAATTACACGTTAAAGCGACCGTTAAAGATAATCTACATTCAATTTTGCACTAAGAAGGACATGCATATGTATATGGAAAAAAAAAATAAAAAACATTAACAAACAAACTGAAAAAACTCTCTAACATAAATTTGTGCGCAAAAATTTGCATTTAGATAAAAATCAAATATTTTCCATTAAAAATAAGGACACAAGCAGGACACGGGCAAAAAAAAAATCGCATTTACTTGAGACAAATCTTTGAAATTCATTATTATATGCAAATAAATGGAAATCAAAGATTTATTTATTTTTTTTTTTTATCTAAAAGTACATTAAAAAATTCTCTTAAATGAAAAATGTATTGATTTTGTTTGGAAAAAATTTACATCTCGTCTTGATCGAAAGTTATTAACGCAACTGCAGGATTTTATCGAAATTTCAATTTTGCGCCAATTATGCGATAAAAATTTTTGCAAGCAAATAACAAAAGCTAAAGTGACAGTTCACAGTTCAGGGTTATTAAGAATCGATCGCATGCTGGTTCTTGCAACAGAGTCATCTTCAGGCGATTAGGTTCGTTTACCGTCTGATGTGTTCGTTAATTGTTAGACGACACGATAATCAACATTTTTGTGGCCCAGATTGCAACATAAAAAAAAAATGTGGATGACATGTGTTGGTCACGTTGTCACATGTCATGTAGCCTGAGAAACAGTTCAATTGCTGCATTACAAAATTATTTCTTGCGTGTGAATTTTTGCAAATACCTTGCGTGCACAGGTTGAATGACATGTCCGTGTGCAGCAAGCAATCTTCGTTTGCTAGTCAATCTTCAAACATGTCAATATGCTTATGACATAGGCCGCAAACGTTTTAGGATGTTCGTCTTCCCGCCGTTGAGCAGGAAGACCAGTCATACGAAAACTGAAGTAAGAGTCGGTCATGGTCCTCATTAAACTCTAATTTCATCGATTTTTAGCACATTGTCCAACAACTCGGCACCATATCCGTCCAAAACCGATTCAGAATCGTAAACTATTTTTTTCCTTTGCTCACAAGACACAAATGAGGCAAACACGGCCATGCGGGGACAGCATATTGTTGCCGCAGTCGCCGCTACGTATGTGTGTATTCCTTAATCTATGTGAATAAATGATAGACTTTTGAATTATTTTTCTGAATTGTAAGTTACTTTACTTATGACATAATAAGTCCGTATAAAAAAAATTACATTCTCACGACAATTCGATTATGCCAGTTGTTTAACTGATCTTACCTCCGCCCAGAGTTTATCAATCCAATTTTTTGTTATTGAGAACATTTGTATAGAATTCATAAAAATGATTCACGTTAGCGACACACTCATCCACAGTTCATCAATGGGTTTGAAGTACATAATTGAAAAAATAACTTTTACCTAAAGGCTGTTCTTCAACTCTGTTCAACCCGGCCATGACATTAGCAGCTACTCGGCTAACGAGTCTTGAACAAGTGGTTTCTCTTACTACACTTTTTCGTTTACTATATTCTCTGATTAAGAATCCCGTCTTGGTCACGATACCTGATTCGGATAACTGTCCGCAAGAAATACATTGACAATCTTGCTGGACTTCCATGCTGCGGTCTATAACATGAAATAAATTATATCAATGGAAGCAATAAGTAACATGCCTTACCAAGAAAAGACAAATGAATCTAAATTTTCGCAAAGAGCCCGACAATTTTTTCATATCCTTCAATTAGTACTACTTGCCAAGCAATCGATCTCTACATTTAACGCAAACATGTGTACTCAGTAGCTGAAAAACGCTCGACGTTTCGAAATGAACAAATGTATGAAATTGTAATCTGATGGGAAATCCATAACGGGACTTAAGAATATATATTCTACTCGCCTGTATACCCAGCCTTTCAGCTTTAGGATTCTTATGAATCCGACCATCTTTTTCTTCTTAGGTTCGGAGTGCCGTACGGTATTAAACGATACGTTCAGACGTTTTCTTCGCCCCCTCAATATCCGAAATAAACAATAATTACCGGGGACCAACATTGAAGAATATAGCGATTCCGGGGGGAATTCACATCCTATAACTCTTACAAAGGTAGTTACAAGCAGTTGAAGGAAAATCCCTACCGGGACTTAAGAACATATATTGCACTCGCCTGTACCCCTAGCCCTTCAACTGTAGGATTCTTATGAAGCCGACCATANTCTTAAGTTCGGAGTGCCATACGGCGTTCGGACGCTTTCTTCGCCCCCTAAATATCCGAAATAAATAATTCTCACCCCAAACTAAGATTGAAGAATATGGCGATTGCGGGAGGAATTCATATCCTATAACTCTTACAAAGGTGGTTGATCAGACCCTGCACCGTTTGCCTGACTATATTTCCATCAATAATTTAAAGTCTTTAGTACTACATCTACCACAGTCTTGTAAAGGCAGTTTATCCAATAGGTTTTACCCGAAAACTTTTGCAGCCACATACTTAAGGAAAACATATTACCCTCGTATAGGTATTTTCGGTGATGAGTACCCCGAATTCATCCTAAAGTTCCCTAACTATTTTTCAACTCAAACCTTGCGGAAATTTTAGTATTTTTTTCAAACACTTTCCGTCTGCAAAAACTAAAAAAAAAAAAATTTGCAAACAATTAAAGTTTATTGAAAAGACATTTACCCTAAAAGTTAATGAATACTTCTTCCATTAAAGCAAACGATTTTTTTTTTTTTTTTTTGGTCACCTCATAGAGACTCATCCCTTTTATTATAGTTTTAAATGTGCAGAAATGAAAGGTAATAAATTAATGCCAACCACAAAAAAAATAGGAGCTATAATGATGACTAACTGTCAGACGGACTATATGAGGGACCAAAAAAGAAAAAAAAAAAAAGAAAGACATTTTTTTTTTTCTATTTTCTAAACGGAAGAATGCTTTTGCTGTAGAAGACAAACAAAAGAAAGCAGCAGATGCTTCTTTTCTGTGCAATGTATCTTTTCAAACAATGATTGTGTAAAAGTAGATTGATAGATGAATCTTATATATATATATATATATATATATATATATATATATATAGTGTGTGTCTGTGGTGGAACATGGCGTACACTTGATTTTTATGATGTTTTGTATGCCTTTATGATCGTATTTTTTTTTTTGCTTTCAGCCATGACCGTTATGACTGTATTAGTAGAACCGAATAAGTGAGATGACGCCGCAGAGACGGCCATATTTTGTAAAGTTAATTCAACTTATTTTGAGTACGAATAGCTTTAGCATTCAATTCATTTTATATGTATATGTAAACAATTTTATGTTCATGTGTGTTTTTATCCACAATTTTCATAGTGATTGTGTTTTTGATTTGTGTCCTTTTTCTTTTTCGTTCTTTTTTTTTTTTTATATTTTAGGCCCGACTACGGTTCAAATGGTTTCGCAAAATCGTGCCCCTCCGCCACCTATGCCAGTACCTGTACAAGTATCACAAGGACAGGTAATGCAGCAATATGTCAATGAGAATGGCACTCTGACACATGTTGTATTGTCACCGCAACAATATCAACAATTACATGCTGGCCAAGGACACATACCTCCACCATTTGTAAGTCAACTCTATAACACTGCAATCATATAACAAACTTTATATATATGTATTTCTATCATATTCAATGAAAAAGTACCAGGAATTAGTGAGTGAAACTCTTATAAAATGTTCGCCGGTTATATAATGAAGTGTGTGTGTGTGCTGTATTTATGAAAAAGTTACGATATTCGAATCGGTCGAGCTATGTCAGCGAATCAGAGGCTCTTGCTTTCTGATGATGTGATCATCGCTGGCAGATGCAAAACATTCTTTCCAAGATTTTAAAATATACATCTATATACATACATGTATCACTGAAAGGAACTAAGCTACATTATATACATAATTATATGTACACTTACTTATTGTATACGTAGCTGATGGACAAACATCAAGTTGTGAATTGAACACAACGTTTCCGCCGAAAATAGGGGCCGTACACAGTAGATAAAAAAGTTCGAGCTCATCAAAACTTGCTGCAAGCAATTCCCAAAAGCAAAAGTGCACCTAATCGCGCAAGTGAGATCCACAACGCTTTCGATTTTTAGACATCTCCACTGTTATGTTAATTTGCTCTTCTGGACCAATTTTCATTACAATATTTTAAAAATTAATTTTTGTGTGTATATGGGAAGAAATTGGGAAGAAATCATCTCATGTCATCCAAACTCTTTGCATTCGTTTTATACGAGAAAATACTAGTTTTTACAGTTTGCCGAAGAAAAACTTTAAAAATTTTTTTCACGACTTTCGCTTCTTGGCCAAAAAAAAAATTTACTGAACAAAATATCATTAAGCCATCGCCGAAATTATCGCCTCTAGGTTGAAAGTACATCGACAAACGAGACAAAGACAGTTGGACAGGCAGGCTTATATCGATTCAGATTCAGACAATTTACAAAGAAACTGAATCTAATACAATAGAAATATATGTCTCTGCCCTCAATCATTCCGGGTGTTGCTTATGTACGCAAAGACCTGATCTTACCTTGCCATAAACGGCAGAGAGTGTAAAAAAGAAAAAGGAAAATTACATATTTACACCCTACACCACTTGTGGTATAAAGTATATTAACTTAGTGCAGTCGTAATTAAATGAACTCTACAAACTTTGAACCATCTACGCCTATTTTTGAGGCCTGCTCCCAGTCAAAGCCAATGTTGATCTATGTTTTGCTGTAGGAAAGCCTGTCGCTTTACTTAAAACAGTAAAATATTAGAAGACACAGTTTAGAGAGTTAGAGGAACAATGATCGATTAAGTAAGATAATCACGCCAAAAAGGATGAAAACTATTGACGAGATAGTGTTTAATAACCGTCAGCAAAAAACGCGAGAGCAGCGTTTATATGATTAATTATATCATTAATCACACTTGATGGAAGAGAAAATGTTATGTCATCAAGATAGTGTAACAGTTAACGCAACAGTTCGCGCAATGGCCTGAAAACGTGTCACTTCATGCTCTCTTTTACCTCAAGGGTTTACATTTTCTTTCCAAATTTATAAATTAATTATAAAATAACAACAACAAAGAACAATTAAAGCTAACGACTGATGGCGCTTTTGAGGAGTTTGACAACGTTAACGCTCTCTTAAACCTAGAGAAACATCACTTAAAAAACATCGTCAAAAACATTTTTTTTTTTTTTTTTTTTTTATAATTGGGAATAGAAAGGAATGATAACCCTAGAGGCATGAAGAGATCCACCACCTCCCAAAAAAAAAAGCAAGCACAACAGAGTCTTTTATTTATGTTAATCGCATATGAATAAAGTTCAGATATTATATTTTTTAAGGTCTCATGCTTAATAAAAAACTTAATTAATCCTCCCCAATGAAAATAAACATTGCAGCGTTCTTGATCAATTTCTAATTCCCAGTACTTTTTGGGCAAAGAAAAGTAGCGTAAATTTCTCAATATATATATATATATACATGTATATACTTTGCAGGCAGACAAAAAAAAATCAGTTTTTTTGCATACACTTTGTAAACAATCTCTTCTCTCGTATTACAATTGTTTTAATTTCATTTCATTTCAATTATATATTAAATACATATAATAACAATTTTCGTTTCAACTGACCCCTTAGCATAAGTGCTGACTATATCAGTGGCCGTGTGCACATATACTTTGTATATTTTACAATTAATCCTATCAATTTCTGATAGATTTACATACTTACTCAGCAAACCAAATAATCGACCCAAATGAAATTCTGTTACACTTTATCAACGTTTGCAGAGAGAAAATGTTTGTTTTTTTATTCATTCATAATTGCATTTATTCCCTCTCATTGTCTCTTTCTCTCCCTCTCTCTCTCTCTTTCTCTCTCTCTCTCTTTCTCTCTCTCTCTCTCTCTCTCTCTTTCTCTTTCTTTCTTTCTTTCTTTTGAACACACTTCGCCTCTCTAACTTTCGTCCAGCCTCACTATGTCTTTGCCATCTTCTTGTTTCCTTCGTTTCAGTATTTCGCACCCCTCCCCCCCCGCACAAATTTAATTAAATTACAAAACTTTACTTTATTCAATATTTATATACATGTGTACATTTGCTGCTCAAGCAGCTGGTTATTATTTACGTTCAATTAGTTTTGTTCAATTATCAAGAAAATTGAAATATTCACACATACACATGCGTATTTTTAAGTAAAATGCATACAAAAACGCTTATGTATTTGTTTGTAAAAATTATCATGTACTTTATTGGGACATGTTTTATATGTGTATGTTTAAAATTTCTTATTCATTAATTTATTATTCATTTTAAAGTTTATAAAATTGAAAACAAAAAAAAAAAAAAATTCATTCAAAAACTTTCCTCAACAATCATTCTCTACTTTGCATTTCACTTTACGCATAAATTCAACGGAGCGTATGATTGACACTCAACGATATACGTTCATGACACCGCGGTCGTGTTGTATGCGCAATCGTTGTGATTTTAACACTTTTAATGCTTCAGTATTGAAACTGGACGACGGGGGGGGAAAAAAAAAAACATTTAAACAAAACCGCAACATTTTAAACCCGAAACGAAACGAAAAAGCGAGTAATTAAAGTGAACTTTACTATATTTAAAATTTCTAAATGTTTGGAAATTTTATGAAAGTGCGGACTTCGCATGGTTACAGCAGAAGAGTGGTTGTCGTAAAGAAAGGTTCCTATAATAGCTAATACTACGGAAGGTACTCTTGGTTCAGATACAATCAGTGAATGCATTTATGCGTATGCATCGAAAGGCTCATGCGGTGACCTAATTGACTCTGATGTCGAAATGACATACATATTGCACGTCCTTGCTGACTTTAAGCTTAAGCTTCTCTTTTGTATATGGATTTATGAAAAGTGTTCACCGATGTTATAGAATGAAATGTGTCGTCTCCTCAATTTTTGGTATCAATTCATTGGCTTTATTAACTGTTCCGTGGTGAACGCAAGCAAGCCATTTGCGTATCGCTGCTTTTGATTAAACATCTCTACCATAAATACCTCGGGTCGATGTGATATAGCAAACTGAACAATCACCTCATTTATCTTCAAAACCCAATTACTTTGAAGTGAATTAACAAATATTACAATGCTTTCTTCCCAGTTGCCCATGGACTTACGTCATTCCATAGTCGTGTATGCTTCGAACGCGTCACAGCATTACTTTTCCTGCTTAGTTCAAAGTAGGAAAACCTAAAAAGTAAAACACAACGAATCTGCTATATATACGCTAAGAGCAACTGCTTTTTCAGCGTAATAATCTCCCGAATGTCCTTGCAGTGGTACGAGCACTGAACTAAAATGTGCCACTAACCACACCATATTAAGCCAGACACAACTTCTTCTGAGCAAAGTTGCTTTTAATAAATGACTAATTGTTTGTTTGTTTGAGCGCCCATGAAGCTTTTTCCGTTCTTATGACAATATCCAAAAAATGCATGACAAAGTACAAAAAAGGTCGGTTACTCTTTCCCTACGGCATTTACGTTCAACCTAAAGGAAGAAAAGTACTTGCAATAAAATACTTCGCACTATATAATAAGTAAGAAAATTATATTCGCATCTTTTATACCCATCGGTCTCACCCTACAAAAGATTGATAAAAAAAAAATACAAATCCAAAATTTTAGGTGGGCGTGGCTGATTTTTTTTATTTTTGTAGAATAATTTTCTGAAAATTTAGATCGTGCATCTGTTGTAGTTTATGAGCAACCAGCAAAAGGCACGGAAAGCAAAGATAGCCTCAGCTTTAGTTGTACAAACGTGTGAGCTTTGCAAGCGTGTTCTTTGATCTATTTGGGCCATTTTCAAACTCTTTTGCAAACTTGAAGGCATATCTTCTCTTTTTTTAAAGAGGAGAATGTGTACTACAGATAGTAGGCAGTTGGGCAGTCGGGCAAACGGACAGATGGACAGATCAACAGACGGACATGGTCAGACGAATTTTGCTTTTGAAACTTTGATGTTATTCCTTTTGAAAAACCGACATGTTCTCAGTTTACATAATACTATAGGCGTGTCCTTTGACCTATCTGGCCTATATTCAATATCGACCTGCGTGCAAGGGCTTTCAATACTTTTGCTAAATTTGAAGTCGATAGCTTCATTTTTGCGCACAGGAGAATTTTTACAACAGACGGACAAACGGACATACTTAATTCAATCGAAAACTTAATCAAATATATATTCTTTATAGGACCTCTGAAACTTCCTTCTGGACGTTGTAACCGTTTTGCTATAATAATTATACCCGTCGTTGTTCGGCAAAAACTTATTCTCACTCACTTTTAATAAATTTGCAAAGTTATAAAACATTTTGAAATTGTTTTCAACGCTCATAAATCTTTCATTGATTTTATAATTGAAACTTTTGGTAGCATGCAAAAAAAAACTAGAAATGAAATATTCCGCTGACTGTAATAGTTGCAGTTATATTAAATAATCACAATCATTAGTAATAAGACAATCTGATAATTAAAATTAAATGTTTAACTATGAAACACAATTACAAAATCATCGAAATTATTTTCCTTTAACGGCATCAGTTAATTAAATGCATTATTTAAAAAGTGAGATAAGTGACAGATAACCAATTTTCAAATTACTCTGAATTTGTTTAATTAATTACTAGAAAGAGAAGTAAATAAAAATAAAAGCATTTATATTATATATACATTTGTATATATATATATATATATATATATGCACTTGCAATGTTATTTATTATACACGATTGGCAATTATGACGTTTTTTACTCATTTTGTTATATTTATATGACAGCACCTGGTATGCAAATTAATATTTATCTCTTATTTATTTAACTATTTATCTGTTTTTTATTTTTTTTTTTGTTTTTCTTTGGAAAATAAAAAAAAGAGTTTTTTTTTTCTTTTTTTTTCCCCTGTTAAATTGACACATTGCATTTCTGGCAAGTGTTATCGTCGCCATCATCATCAACATCAACAATAATTCATACTCAAAAAGTGTACTATGCACATGCACATTGGTTTCCCTTAGTATTAATTTCCTGAATGCATTTTTGCTTGTAGATGAAAAATAGCAGCGCACTACCATATCATTATTGGGACACTTACTTACAATTATTCAGTAAGTGCATATCACTGAAATGCCTTGAATAGATTCCATCTGTACATTTTCTCTCAGTTCACCCCTGAAAAACTCCAAAATGTCACTAAAAGGTTTTTAATTGAAAGCTTGACGAAAAAGTCCTAAAATCCTTTTATTTTTCCTTTTGCATTCTCTTCAACGGAATTATACTAAAATTTTCCTAAAATCTATACTTGATCAGTGTAAGACTTCGCCTCAATCCAAACCTGTCCGCATCGATACCTTTTTCTTTCTATGTCGTATTTTTTGCCGACGCATGGTTGCAAAAACTGAGATTGACAGTGTGAACTAGACAGGCGAACACTACTTCCCTGCTTGCGGCTATAAAGGATATCCTTTGAGTGATAGCTGATTATATTAAAAACAATTTATTTATGCGTTTGTATATCAAATTTAAAAATGAACATAAGTTCTTACAAACAAACGTATGCTCGCCCAACCAATATGGAAATAGGTTTATACGAAATGTATTGAGTTAAAATGTAATCCAAATATTTCGCAAAAAAAAAGTCAATTACGGGTTCAGCGTTAACTTAGTCTCGATTGGCTAACATAGGACAAAGTGTTTCGCAATTCTAAAAAAATATCCGCCTGAGTGGCCGAGTAGGCAAGAGAGAGTCTCGACTAGCAATTCAATGGTCATAGGTCCAAATCTCAAGTGCGGTAGAGTTTTTAGTAATAATAATAATAACAAAAATAAAGCCGAAAGCCTTAGATACGCTACTGCTTTAAGATTTTAGTCTTAGAATTTATTCTCTAGCTAAATTTATATAATAATAATAATAACAATAATAATAATAAATCTTAAAATGTTGGTTAATGATCGTGGGCAACACTGAAAATTCGCTATAGAAGCTACAGAGACCTATATCGATATCTGCTGGTAATCGTGTCTATGAGTACCCGCGGTGCGCATATTCACGCAAGATTTTCAATTTGTCTATGATGCGATACACTTTTTTACATTACAAGCTATGGCAAGAATTCAAAGTTGATTAATAAAAAAGCTATAAACGATTTGGAAAGAAACCGACGTTTTTTTTTTTAATATGACCAATCGCCCCTATGTGTAACACGGTGCCAGTTCGAAAGTAATGAGAAAGAAAAACAGATAGGGTGGGGGCCATCGCCTTGCAAACACTAAAACTATGATCAACGTAAAGTCTGCCGCACTGACATTGGAACCCGCGAACCTTGATTTGGTGGTCACGATTCTTACCTACTCGGCTATGCCGTGGAAACGCTAGTTATTTCAAAGAATGTGTAACAAATAAACAGGTTTTGTTCTTCTGCCGTTACCTCAAGCCAATATTTTTTATTTGAGTGTTCAAGTTGAAGAAACGAACCAATTTTTACCCTATGATTTCCCAAGATGGTTCTACCTGCTTCTTGCTCAACGATGGCTTGCTATGTATAGTAAGTCACAATTTTCGACATATGGCCATCAACTAGGCCCAATTATTTTGGTATTGTCCATGGAATGGCAAACCTAGCCATAGCACATTGGTTCTAAGAGTTCTTTTTTTTTTGAAAACTCAGGTTACTATTTATAGTACTACCTGTTTGTTTCTAAAAATTTTTTACCCGGTCTCCCATACAACATGAAATTTGTGTCCCTTCGGCATGGATAAAATAATTTTTTGTGTATCGTGTTAAGAATTATCGTTTTGCTTGGACAGCAATAAGCCATCGATTGAAGCCAGTTTTAATCGTAACAGAAAATTTGAAAATCTTTTGATCCATTGTTTACTCTCTTATTCTGTGCAACTCATAGGATTCGTGTCGTTCCAATCTTAATCTTAACAGAAAATTTGAAAATCTTTTGATCCGTTGCTTACTCTCTTATTCTGTGCAACTCATAGGATTCGTGTCGTTCCAATCTTAATCTTAACAGAAAATTTGAAAATCTTTTGATCCGTTGCTTACTCTCTT
>KK502450.1:883472-897051 GCA_000688735.1 Glossina austeni
GAAATTGGATTTTTTCATTATTGATGAGCGTAATTTGCAATCCAACTAGTGAGATTAAATCCAAGTGTAAGATTTTAATAATAAATCTTTAAGAAAATGACAATCACCTTGTGGTGAATCTTGTATATATTTCCACCAATCCGAACTCATACTAAAAATTGTAAGATTTTGTTATCCATAAACATCGATCTGTTAGTATCATTATAACGCTCGCGATATAAGAATATATTAAATTTGTGCGGATGTTGTGCAACACTAAAAAGGACTTGGGTTAACTTGTGCTTTTATTACACTTAATGATTGAGAATCATTTTCTGCATCGATTTAAGCTTGTCCGTCCATCTGTCCTTCTTCTTTTCATATGTTCAGGTCGCAATTTTTGAGATATTATGATGGGACTTAGCCCAAGGACGAACGTTATTGAAAACGATTTAGATCGAAGCACTTTTTCGATCATTGCCCCTATAGAGCTTTATTGTTAAAAGTCCTTATATGTGGTGAAGGATTTTTAATGGTGGACCGTGGCTCAATTTAGTGTTTTTGCTTGCTTTTGCCATGACTTTTAAGATACAACATACACTAAACTTTAGTCCAATATCTCTTTTAATTGTAGCTTAGAAACTTTCACTTGTTAAACATGTTTTCACGCTTATTATTCTCGATTTAATTCATCATCAAACTAAGCTTATGATTATCGGCTAGCAATGTCTTATCTCTTCATCTTAATTTTAATGCCATGTACGAAAGCATGTACGAATAACAAATGGCGTATACAAGGACTGACACGCGGACAATTGATCAGAGGGCGCATAGTGCCGAGCTTGGCTAAATTCGCTCAGAATTTAATCGGTATAATATATTGACTGATAGGAGTATGTGTTCCTTTCGTATATAAAAAAAAAACGTAAACTTAAATCCCTTAGTGACTAGAAAATTTTTGTCATTTTCATGAAGTGGATCCAAGATCTCCTTTTTTCTTTTGCACCGAAGTTTTCCATGGTTCTTGCTACCACGTGCAGCCAACTTCAACATGTGCATCAAAAATCAATAGACCTGATAATAAAAAAAATTCCAAGATTCTTTTCTGTGCGTTGGTGTATATGAAAATTGAAATAATTTCAAAGAGCTCTCTGATTGCCTTAATTAAGAGAAAAAAAAAAAAAAACAAGTGCAGCAAAGTTTATGCACTCGCTTAAGGTAACTAATGTGTATGCATTCATACAAAAGGTTTTCTTCCTTCTTTTTTTTTTTTCTGTACAGTGTAAAATTTTACTTTTTTCTAAAAAGTAAAAAAAAANCAACAAGGATAGGCGGACAGATTATGACATATATTCGTCATTCATTTTGGTAGGGAATCCAACCAGGATAGACGGACATATATTAGTCATAAACAGTTAAGTGGTTAATGTGTGTTACGAATGCTAAGTTTAAACACCATTTATATATAATTGCTTTAGAAAATCTTATGGCCCAAAGAATCCTTAAGGTACATTTCTGAATATTACAAACGGAATGGCAACTCTAATCTGGGTCCGTCTATCGTAAGTGGTTTCAAAAATATAATGATAACAAATTAAAACCCGTTAAAGTAGGGAAGATTGCAGAGCATTTTAATTTATTGTCATATAAAATTTCGCGATTTTTATGCCAGGCTTGATAGCATCGATAAATCGGACATTATCGTTTTAGATGTACAAAGTAAACTTCAGCTTCACCATCTTTCGAACTTCTAAAAACGAAAGTTTTTTTCGATTTTTGACGATGTTACCCCTTACGTTTTTGGCANTTTTTGCTTTTTCTAGTTTTTTTTTTTTTTTTTTTATTCTGAGGACGCATTATTATGGGCATTTCTAAGTTTTATATGTATTTGAGCAAAGTTACGAATTGCTGCAGATATGAATCAAATAAAAAGACAAAGACACTTACATGCACAGACATACGCATATGTAAGGAAATAACCTATGGTTCTCATTGTATATCACAGTCATACAATTTTTGTATTGCATTTGATATTTCATGTGCTTATGTGCGCGCGAATGTGTGTTTATATAAGTGTGCTTGAGTATATGTTTATAGTCGTGAATGCCTACCAATATAATAAAGCATAAACGGCATTAAGTCAAAAAAGACGGACAGACACAAATATAGTCAACTGAGCGCCAATTCATTGCTTATAAAATGAAAATGAATCTTTCGTTTGCCAACAACTTTAACCCTATTCAGCAGAAATTTTTAACAATAATGATTTGATAATAATTTATTAAAATCCCAATAAAAGAAAAACTTTTACATCTATGTGCACGATTGTGCCGTCTCTTGATAGCATTGCTTTCAGAGAAGCGCTTTACATGAATGCGCCTGCCACCTGCCTGCCTTCAGAGGACAAATGGGTTTATATTATGATATAATATATGTCGCAGATAGATACTCTGAAAAGTGTTTTTATAGCATTGATTAGCATGCAATAACTGCAAGTCAGTTAGCCCTTATAATAATAAGGGCTGATGTCAACTTAAAGTCTTGCATTTGAGGCAAAAATTTTGCATAGAAAATTTGATCAATGAAATTAAAATTTGAGAATTGAAGGCAATCGCGATTATTTTGAAAATCAGGTGATGGTAAAGAAACACAATGAAAAACCGATAGAAACATTACATTAAACACCCTACGTCGCTTTGCGATAATTTTTCAACATAAAGCGCTACATGGAAAGGGATCGAAAAAATGGTGCGATGCTATTCATTCGCAACAGGGATCATCCTTCGGCCGATTGGTTGCAAGTATTAAGCATGGACACACGGACAGACAAGCTGAATCGATCTAAATGGCGGGTCTATCTCAAATCATTCCCGACGTTGTCTGCTTGCGCACAAACTTAAGATAAACTTGCAGCACAAGTACCTTGAGGTATAACAGAGGTCAAGATTGGTCAATAAATATGCTATACCGCTTTAATTACCACGAAAAAAGTGAAAATTTACTAAATTCGAAAAAATCAAATCTTGTCGGCTTATAAAGATTTATCCTTTTTTTTCTTTTCTAATCACATTCGTAAGGAAAGAGTTCAAAAACGATTTCACTTTAATTTAATACCTTATAGCACTTCGCTTCACCCAATGCATTTCGTCGAAACATTATATCTTGATCCTATCTGAAAACATACGCTCTTTAACAACCTTTAGAAAGGAGGGGTGCCAAAAACAGAAAAAATCACGCTTCGTTGTGATAGGAAGCCTTACTTCTCATAAAAAGCCCTATATAGGAAGGGGTCCACTTGTATTCTCCGCTCTTAGCTCAGTAAATTAAGATATTAAATCCATATTTTGAACCCTTATACTAAAAGTTCGATTTTGTTACCATTTAAAAATTTCTTTATTGTTAGAACGTTTACGTGGGAAGGGATTAAAAGATTCTCAGCATTTTTTTAAAAATTGTTAAAAAATTGAGAAATATTAAAGAGTTAGATTTGTTTCATGTAATGAATGACTTTTTGGGAATGAATGAGAAGGATGGAGTAAAAATGGTTCGATCCGACTTGGTTTCAATATCGTTCAGTCGCCTGGCCAAAACATGTCCATGTTCCAAATTTCCTCGAAAATTGTGACCTGAAATTCGAATGCAAGAATACATAGGCATAGGCGTAAGACCGATTAGACAGATTCGCTCTGAATCGATTGATATAATAAAAGTTATGTCAATCTCTCTTAGATCTATTTCGATAAGCAGATGTTCTTATTGACTTATCTAACGTTGCCCCAAAAAGGTTAAAGTATATAATATGTGTATATGTATGTATCTGTGTGAACATATATATACATATAAATACACATAGGTGAGACCTATTGAATTTAGTTATCGATTAATATTGAAATTCTGCCGAAGACGAATTTCTTATTTTCCTTTTTCATTTTTTAAATAACCTGTACCTGAACAACTTTTAATATAAAGCAAAAAAATCTTAAGTTGAGATATTATCGTTTTCAAGCAAGAGTAGTTTTTTGTTTTTTTTTTTCTTTCATTTTCTTTAATACAAAATTTTAAGATTATTTTATTTGATTACTTCAGGGCCGTTTCTTTTTTCCTTTCCTTTTTGGTATAATATATGTACCTACACGTATCAAATTGAAATACCTTGACTTGTAGTCATAAAATTTCTGACCTCAGCTTAACAGAAAAAAAAAAATAACTCAAGCGATTACAATAATAATTTATACAAATTTACCGGTTTTCGATAAAAGGGTGCGGCATTAAAGCTTTGATTTCATTTAAGATTGATGCTGTTATAATTTTCATATACTTTTCAAGTGAAAAAACACTTTGCGGTTACAAAAAAAGATACGAGTTAACGTAAGCTTAAGTAAATAAAAACGATATGACTTAACGAGCCATAAGAACAATTTACGGATACTTCCCAGTCAATGTTTTATTTAAACCATTTTAATTAATTGAATTAACTGGTTTCGGCCTATCTGAGCTCCTGCCAATTGCACCGGGCACATAAACGGTTCCTAATCTAATCTCAGCTAAATAACAAGGAAAAGTCCCTTAGTAAATAATGCAGATATTTCCGAAATTTACTTCCGGCAAAAGGTTTTTTTTCATATTAATAATGTTTTTGCCTTACTCGCCATAGAATTCGGACAAAGAATTCCACAAATTCTATGTGGAGTTCATACAGACTAACTTGTCTTAGTTTTCAGAAAATATATGATTTCTTAAATTAAAAAAAAAAAAATGAATTTTACTAAATAACTCTCTAATAAAAATACTTATTTTATTTTTTCACATTCCTTAAACATCCTCTCCTTTCTCTGTTCTTCCTTATATGATAACACATGACATTTCTACTGTGAATCCTGTAACGCCACAGTAGAACTATCGCATCATTCAATAAGTTCCTGGTCTTGCACAAATATGACAAAACTGTTGTCAAATCCGCAGATAGTGGCAACTCTGACCCGATACGTGCCAAAAATTGATGACATCCTGACAATTAATTTACAAATTGCCGTTGTTTCTTTGATGCTCAGTTTTTGGTCACTTTGAGAGCCTTTCGCCGATTTCTGTCCAATCGCCTGACCGCCGATCTGACTCTGGAGTGTAGTAATGAATATATAATTCATCCATTGTCGCCTTTTGCCAGAAAATAATCATTTATATGTTGCTTAAATAGCGCCCTCAGTCATCAACACGCTATTGCCAAAAGTATCCAGACCCGGCACACTCTTCGAGCAGAGTTTTCTCAAGGGCAAATGTTCAATCAAAATAGTAAATACATCGCTTTCCAAAATTTTTAATATGTCAGTTATCTTCCGAGACTTCAGTTTTCGTTCCCCCAAAATGATTTTAATGCACTTATTTGATATAACCGCCGCAGCATAGCAGTTATATGAGGTCATTAAAACCATTGTGTTCTGTAGACTAAATGTCAGAATATCTTGAAATTTCATCACAAGATCGTTTGAAGGTTGGCACTATCTAGAAATCGTATGAGTCTGCCAACGGTTATTGAGTGATTACTTAGAGAAGAAATTCAGTTTTTTACAGAACTAATACTAACGGATACAGTTCACTCACATCAAGTAAACACGTCAAGCACAATAAGTAAAAATGTAGTCATAATAATCTGACAAACAATTAACAAGATTGTAATGACGAACACACCCACGCACACACAGCACGCACACGTTAAACTTTTCTGCTCTATAATACAGATTAATGGTAGAACATCTGGCTCTCACCCAGAAGACCAAGGGTCGCTTTTCGATCTAACAGATCATACTTGCACTCGCACAGAATGCTAACAATTATCTCAGTTAAAACTGCTTGACAATATATGATAAAAACTATTAGAGGGCATAAGCTGTTTTACTTATAATTACTCTGGAATATCTTAGTGTTCAAGTGACTTGCCAGTCAGTCTTAATTACAAGTAAGAAAATGAATATCGTTAATGAAATTTTCGTTCTACTCATAAAACAAATAACAAGCATTCGATTTTCTCTCATCAACACGCCTCATAAAACTTAAAAATTGAAAATATAATTACATTTTAAGGGATCTCTTATCAATTGCTCATTGGACGTAAAAAATCTTATCAGCATCAACAAATGTGCTACACGCTACTATATCATAATTTGCTTATCTTAATGTACTTTTATTCTTACACTCGTACTTCGGAATAAGCATTGGAACACTGCGAACGACAATCAATTATTGCTTCAATTCTTGCAGCACCAAACTAGCTATGTATAGACTATCGCAGGCTTTCATTAATTTCAGTCGGAAAAAATTCCACAAAGCGTACCTTATAGCATAGATATAGCATAGATGACGATCAACATTGGACCCATTCGACTTTTCTACTATCGCTAGCGTAGTTTAAGCTTCAACTCCGATCAATATTTCATCTAAGTTACATATCGATTCACTTAGAGGTTGACACCGTAGCATGTCTTCATTAAACACTTAAGTTAATGACACAAGTGTGTAGGAAACTTCTAAGTTGACTACTCTTTGTTGTTGTTTGTCTGGAATCTGTTTTCTATGCCAACTGTGTGAAAAATGCTCTACGCTTTTTAGAAGGCGATTATATTTATTGTTTAAGATGATACATTTCTTATCTAAAGATTCCGACAATCTTTAGCTTCTTATACATATTTCGACCTTTTGGAACGTTCAGGAATTGCCATCAAAAACACGACGTCCATGCAAAATTCTGAATCAACTTAACAGCTTTATTGATGTAATTTTCAGTAAGAAGAAATTTAAATTTGATATCAGATATATAGTAGAGCGCCGAAAATTCGTTGCAAGACGACCAAGTTTATAAAAGTCATTTGACGTTTCGTATTTGTCATCAGTAAAACAATTAAAAAACACAATTTGCAATTGATAATAACTGGACAACGATTAAAGTAGAGAAAGTAAATACGCGGACGTGGCTTTCACTCTCTATCGCGTATTAAATAGAAAGTTATAGATTAGTTATGTGACACGTTTTCATTGCTAAAGAATTTCTTAATCATATGAAGAATAAAAAGCAAGGAAGAAAAGTAAGAATTTTAATGAAAACATTTATTCTGAAATTATTCAACATACATGTGTGTATGTGTATATATTTTTCGTATAATTGAAAAAATTATTTTTCACTATTTTCAGTTAACGGCAAATGGTACCTCACATTTCTATACGCCAATACCGGGAGGTTTTCCGCCCGGTGCAGCAACCTCCGCTCCAGCTCACTTTCATAGCGGACCTCATGGACCCCATTTGCAAACGCAGCCGCCACAGTCAGGAACGCCGCAGCCCCAAACACCGCAACAACAACAACAACAACAACAGCAGCAGCAGCAGCAGCAGCAGCAACAACAACAACAACAGCAGCAGCAGCAATCAGCGTCAAATGCGCAGCAAAGTTCGCCAGCTCCACAACATTCCGCCAATCATTCACCATCATCGCCAAGTAATTATCACAAAGATGAACGTACACAAAGACAGCATACAAAACTCTTACGAAAATTGGAAAAGCAAAGGGAATACAGTAAGTTTTCATTTCACTCGTATTGTGCTATAATAAAAATCTATAAAGTGCATTATCAACCAACTATTTATCGTCTAGATTCTGCTGTTTCAACGCCAGCTCATTCTCCTTCTCCACGACGACATGAAAATCAAATGAATGGGCACAACAAAAATAATATGCGTTCACATCAGAACACCAGTCACCATAATCAAAATAATCATGGACGTAAAACAAATCAACGCAATAGTAATTCGAACAATAATCACAATTCAAACAGTCGCACTGGTGCGAGTTCTGTAATGGGTTCTTCCGAAGACGGTGAAGACAATTCATCGATGGGAGGTATCACGGCCGATGATGACGAAGAGGAAGATTATCAGAATGCGATCATTGAACAATTATCCGCCATACAAAAGCCTGAAGTCACCGATGTAACATCTCGCTCGGCCAAAATCATTTGGGAAGCTCCGCCCTGCCTCAATGAGACCACGCATCAACTCATTAATATGAGAGAATTACGTTACAATGTCTTGCTCAGTGATCGAGCCAAGGAATGCAAATATAAAAGTCTGTATAAAGGTTCCTCTTACGATTGCATCGTCCAGGATTTACAGCCGGGCCAGGAATATGTGGTACGTCTCCAGGTGCATTATGAACATTTGCAAGGCAATGCCTCGGAGCCCACCGAGTTCACTACGCCCGCTTGTGAACCCGATCAGCCTTCACCTCCTCGCTTGGTTATGCGCACAAAAAACTCTCTGCATTTACGTTGGACCAATCCAGCCTCAAATGGCTCCTCAATTCAACACTACTTACTTGAGTACGATGAGGGTAAAACTGGAGCACCTGTTGCAGCCGTTCAGTCCGCTATAAATTTTGTCGAGGCTGTGAAATCGAAAAATAAACAGTATATAATGACTAAATTGCAACCCTCAACCGTATACAATTTTCGCCTGGCAGCTGTCAATGAAATGGGTCCATCCTTATATTCGCATATTTGCTCCTACAGCACAGCCGATAATCCGCCGTCGGCCCCTAAACCTCCTACCTTACAAACTGCCAGCTCTTCTGCATTACGCGTTGTGTGGGAACGCCGCCAATCGGACGGTGCGGCATGTGTCTATGTCCTACAAATGCAGAATCGTGAATCGGGACATGGTTACCTAAATATGTATAATGGTCCTGATTGCGCATATGAGTGCTGTCAGTTAAAAAGAGCAACAGTATACTACTTTCGTTTAAGAGCAGAAAATGAAGCGGGTGCTTCGCCTTGGTCAAACGAAGTGACTTACAAAACTGCCGCTGAACGTCCAGGCCGACCAGGAAAACCGCAAGCCAAAGGTAAAATTCACGGTACCCATTTTCGGGTGCGGTGGGAACCACCATCCGACAATGGTGGAGTAGACGTACAGCGATATTTTCTTGAAATTAATGCTGGCGGTGTAAAATTCGAACGCATTTATTCTGGAGTCGAGCCTGAAACCACTTGTGATCGTTTGCAGCCGGGTACTACTTACCAGTTGCGAGCCTCCTGCGAAGGCCCAGGTGGCATCAGTCCCTATTCCGAGGTGAGTCACATAACTTCTGAACCCATTGTACCTGCCGCTCCGCCTCATCCATATTACGATAATCCGCCCGGGCCTTACGCAGCTGTGCTTCGCCTAGAAAAGCCCGAATACAATGGAGGGGCACCTATTCTGGAATTCGAACTGCAGTTACGCAAAATAAAGGACTATACGGGATCTGAGACTGTGTGCGCACCTCAAATTATTTACAAAGGCAAAGATGCTTATTGTGTGGTTAAGGATTTGCAACCGGGCTGCACTTACGAAGTACAATTGAGAGCAATTAATCGAATTGGCGCTGGTGCTTGGTCGACATGGTTTCGATTTGCTTCAGCGGCGGCTCCTCCCAATTCACCTGAAGCTCTCAGAGTAGTAGTCAAATCCTCCACTCATTTGCACGTCAGTTGGCAAGAGCCAAGCAATTGTGGCGGTGCACCTATAATTGAATACCGTCTTGAAAGTGCCACCGCTCCCGCCACAGCCCTTACTGAAGCGTCCGCTCCGCCTCCGCCACCTTCAGCAGCCTTTCACCCCTGCTATCAGGGTTTGCAAACGAGTACAGATTTGCGCAATTTGATGCCTTTTACTTTATACTATTTTCGGGTCAACGCCTGCAACATGGCTGGTGTAAGCAAATGGTCACCTGTGGCAAATGCCCAAACTTTAGCTGCTGTGCCTGCTGCTCCTCAAATTAAAGATTTCGAATTCACTTCAAACGAAGCCACTCTCCGATGGATTGCACCCGAATGCAATGGCTCCGTCATCACAAATTATTCCATCGAATGTGCCGACCAAACGATAACTACGCCCGATGCCAATACAGAATATACAATCGGTGATTTGATGCCGGAGACGGCCTATAAATTTCGCGTGCAAGCTGTCAATGCTATAGGTCCTGGTTCCTATTCACCGTACGCCAAACTTACTACATTGCCGTCGCCTCCCATACCGCCGCATTTGGAATGTTCAGGCATGGGGCACAATTTCATTAAACTCAAATGGGGTGATGGCCGCAACTTAGATTTCACCAAGTTTTACGTAGAAATGTATGTGCAAAGGGCCAAAGAATTTCAGGTAGTGTACTCGGGCACAAATTGCATGTGCAAAGTAAACAAATTACAGGAACGTACCGCCTATACATTTCGCATATGTGCTGGAAATGATAAGGCTGGCGTTGGCGAATATTCGGAAGAGTTTATATTCTCCACCTCAACCACCTTGCCTGCAAGCATTAAAGCACCAAGAATTGCACAAAATATAGGAATCGGTGGATCTTCGTCCGGTCTGAACAGTAACGGTGGTAATGTACCCAACAGTGGCTCATCATCCACCAATAGCAATATAATACCATCAGGCCTTCTGCCCGAAACTCCTAGTTTTATTACTGGTTTCGGTAATTTGATGCTCGGTGTTCCTGTTACATTGGAATGGCAGCATTCAAAGAACACCTTTACAGATCGAGTGGAATATATGCTGCAGTATGCGATTGGCAAAGATGTTGAATTTAAAAAAGTGAGTAAACCGTTTTGAGTGTACATTTTTTAATGCAAGTTATAAGTGAATTCGAATATTTGGTTTACTTTGTCTCCAATCTCTCGATTATAGTAAAGATGTTTACTCCAACTTTTTACTTTCAGATCTACCGCGGCGGTGAGACCAAGTTTACTATTGAAAATCTGGAACCGGGTGGTATCTACCAGTTTCGTGTTTGTCCCATACGCATTACGAATAATGGAGAAGACCTGGCGGGTGCTTTTACGTCGCCCTTCCGCTATCAAGTGCCACAGTTGCCGTCACTGGACGAGATCGATGGCAATATATTGAATAATGCAGCAGCAGCGGCCGGAATGTTCGCTAGCATGAATGCCAACCACGCAAATGGACCATGTCATGGTCATGCACACCATCACGTTCATCATTCTCATCATGCGAATCATCACAGTCATCATCACAACCCACACACGCACCATAACAGCAGGCCACACAATAGCACGTCTGGTTCAACGTTGCATCATCGTTCGGTCTCAGCTTCAGCTACTTCGGGCACCAGCTCAGGTGTTGGTTCCAGCAGTAATGCTACCAACAGCAGCAACAACAACGCTAATAACAACAACAGCTCAAGCAATACTGCGAATAACAGCAATACTTTACTTATAGGCAGCAATGCAATTGGTTTTATACCACTAGGCACTATGGCTAGCGAATTGGCTGCCAGCTTTGCCGGTTGTGATGATCCTCACTATCATCACCATCACCATCATCATCATGCCTTTCATGACAACACCAACACTCACAAGCATTCCTCTCCTTCAAGTAATGCAAATAGTAATAATAGTGCCCAACAACATCAATCGGCCGCTTCACTAATCGCCGCCAGTGCCAATCAATTATTTGCCAATAATCCAATCTTACTGCAAGCTGCCGCCGCAGCCGCCAATAATCATTTGAATGCCGTCGGTCATCATCATCATCATCATGCTCAAAATGCCGGTGCTCTAAGGCGGTTTGTTACTAAACTTTCATCGGTCTACTCGAATCGTAAACGCTTTACTGATCAAGAGAAGGCTGTCATCTTCATGGTTTCGTTTTTATTCTTCACCTTTATATTTGCCACATTAGTTAAAATGTTTATGCGTTAACCAACACGACTATCGATATTAGACGGCAATCAAGTGAGATTGCTTTAATAAATTCTTAAAAACGACAAACAACAATAGCCAGAACAAACAGAGGAGAGTGCATCACTTTATTCCCTAACAGGTTCTATTTTACTGGAACGCGGATGGATGAGGGAGGAATAAGTAGAGGAGAAGAATTTTTAATTTTTATTTTTAAATAAGGTAACCATAAAAAAAAAAAAAAAAACGATCTAATGAACGGTTTCAGTATATGTCTTAGAAACACAAACATTCCAATTTTTAAAATGCTTCAACAATTAATTAACTTTCAGTATTTCTTATATAATTTTCTTCTTCCTCTGCAAACATGCCATCTTACTTACGTACATACATTTTCCATTTTAAATATATATACACTTGTGTGAGAATATTGATAATTAATAATTTCCCATAGTTTCTGTCTTTCAAATACCGGTCAACACCATACTCTATACGTGTTTTTTTTTTTTTTGTTTTTGTTTTCATTCTTTTTCTATTTAAGAGGTTTTAAGCAATTTAAGCAACACTTCACATTTTGTACGAAAGTAAAGGAAAGGAAATAAAATCAGTTGGGTGGTACACATAGAAATTCTCCATCGTATTTGCTCAGTAAAAGAAAGGAGAAGTGTTTCAATGTGATTTTTCTTCTTGCGTGTGATTGTTTAGAAAATAAAATTATTATAAATTAAATGGAAAATGAATAAGGTTTTGGAAGACGAAGTAATTTTTTAAAGTGAATAATCGAAAACGCTTAAAAACCGTTCCAAAATACCTGAAACTATACATTTAATTAAAGCACACCTAATACGAAAGTCTAAGACACCGTTATAGGCTAACTTTAAAAACAGACTTAAACGCCTGTAAAAGTCATTATGCGAAGTAATTTTCAATATTCTTCACACCAACTTGGTCAATATCGATGAACTCGTTGAATTTGATGTTAAACCATTGTATCAAATGAGTATAAGGATAAATGAGTATAAGGATTCGTTCCAGTCGGATTGCAAATTGACTGTTCTGAATGTTTTCAAGTGACTTTCATGAAATATTTTCCCTAAAGAGAATTTTCCCTAATAGCGACGTGCCATTCCTACTCAAATGATTTTCTAACATTTGAAAAATTTTCAAGCAATATTTTCCAACCAACCCATTTGATAATAAAATCAGAGTTTCCGAAATTATGAGCGATTTTGAGCAAGTTATTCAGTTTATTCCATTCCAAAGTATGTAGTAAATCAAGTCTTTTCCACTCCCATGCTAAAGATGCTCTTAGTTAAGTGGTTGAGGAATTAATAGAAATGTAAAAACATTCAAGAAATTTTGGCTTCAACTTGTGTGACGTTGTGTGTGTCGCTAAGAATCAAATTTAAATAACAAAAATGCTTTAATGACAAGAATTGCTTTCTCTGCTTTTGCATATTTTTATTTCGATAGCAAGGATCCCATCACCTAAAGGATCAGAATAGATAATTATATAATGGAAAGCTTACTAAGAGTCCAAATCGATCGCTTACTTTGTTAACCTCTTATTGCCCTTGAAAACGTTTTGACAAAACAAGTAACTTCCGTAATGAACTAAATAATCTCGCCTTTAACTATTAAAATTCATACATCTGGCTAAAGTAGGAATTCTTCCCCGAGTCAACACTGGACTTGATTGGTATACTTGCAATTATTCCATATAGCAAAAATTAAAAACATTAAACAAATGCTCTTCTACGATGCATGAAAATAATATTCTGCACAACACTGTTGAGGAATATCAACACTATCCATATGCCAGTTAATTAAACGATATATATATATATATATATATATACGTATATATATAT
>KK502450.1:905635-944519 GCA_000688735.1 Glossina austeni
CAGCAACTCTCTTTATCGGCATCGGCGGACACCTGTACACTCACTAGTGCTACAATCGTGCTGTTAATCACAGCAACTCTCTTTATCGGCATCGGCAGACACCTGTACACTCACTAGTGCTACAATCGTACTGTTAATCGCAGCAACTCTCTTTATCGGCATTTATTGTTATATCATTTTACCATTACTTTCCATACAATAATAATACGCTCATGTATGAATTGAAAAATGAAAAGAGAAAATTCAATGTCTTTTAAAAGAATTTCTCTTCTCCTTGCAATGCGTTGATCTCTCATTATTTTCTCATTCTTTTCAATCCGTTTTCGAATCTCAATGCATTGCCATAAGAAGTAAACGGTTTTTTTTTTTACTCTCTAAGCTCCGTTAAATTTGCGAAAATTTTAACGAAGGTCAACGGACAGACATGTTACTTGCAGTTTTCTTTGTTCAAAACGTGCAGAATATTTCTTTTCGACGGAGTTTAGGATCATATATGTAATAAAAATTATAAAATAAAAATTTTGAAATTTACAAAAAAAAAATATAAAGAAAAAACCAAAGCGAAAATATTAAAAGTAATTTTCTTGTGAAGTAAGTGAGTGGGAAAAGTCGAAAAGACTAAAGATAAGCGAATATTTTCGTTCATCGTTCATAGAAACGGATCGCATAACTCTTTGGAATTTATTAACTGTTCTTTCGGCGAAATGTTTTACTTGATTGGTTTGGGTTTAGTAGATCCAATGGATATTTCAGTGAAAGGACTTGAAATTGTTAAACGATGTAGTCGCGTCTACTTGGAATCCTATACATCCATCTTGGGTTGTCATAAAGAAGAATTGGAAACATATTATGGTCGGCCTTTGCTGTTAGCTGATCGTGATCTCGTTGAAGAGAAAACCGATGAAATTCTAACGGGTGCAAATGAAGATGACGTAGCACTCTTAATTGTAGGCGATCCATTTGGAGCAACGACGCACATTGATCTCGTTCTACGAGCTAGAGACAAGAAGATACCCTATAAGGTTATACATAACGCTTCCATACTTACTGCTGTCGGTTGTTGCGGTCTCGAGTTATACAAATTTGGTGAAATTGTAACGATCCCATATTGGGATGAGACCTGGAAACCCGAAAGTTTTTATGATAAAATCAAATTTAATCGCCTCAATAACATGCACACGTTATGTTTGCTTGATATTAAAGTCGTGGAGCCTGTCGGCGAGCCCCGAGTAAGAGGACGAAGACAAATCATGCGTTTTATGACAGTTGCGGACGCTGCTCAACAACTATTAAGTATCGTTGATCGAAAGAACGTTCTAGAGCATAACACTGTTCTCAATGATTTGTCAATGTGCGTGGGCTTGGCACGTGTAGGAAGTGAAACTCAACGCATTGTAGCAAAATCATTACAGGACATGGCATCGACAGATTTAGGTGGTCCTCTACATTGCCTTATCATACCCTCCAAGGAATTGCATCCCCTGGAAACGGACTATTTGCAAGGGTATGCAACCTTCAAGCTTGATTCTTACAATTATTAAATTGTGAACTGCTTCGTTAACCAAAACCAAAAAAAACATATCGTATCGCTACACTATCACTTGATTTGAGATGAGTTAACCTTGAAGATCTCGCCTTTTTTGAATTGAATAATGAAAGTATTGATGGAAAAGAATTATCCGAAATTTTGTTACATACACTATACGAGTCATCCCTGAATATTTTATATTTGTGTTTAATTATTTTTGTATCTAATGAAAGTAAAGGAAAAATTATTCGTATTATTGGAAAAAATTCTTAAATCTATAAAAATTTTAAAATGAATTTAATTAAATTTTTTTGCAAAGAAAAACAGCTTTTGTTTTTAATTTCAAATTGCTTTCATACAATCCGAAGGAGCCTTCGAAAAAACATCTGTCGGAATTGTAATATTAAGCACATTGGAAACATGTGCAAACCGTTCCACCGTTAGAAATACGGTGTCACATACAAAACAAACGTTGTTATCATCATAAAAGTAAGCTCGTAAAAATCTTCTGCTAATATAAAGAAATTTCTAGAATAATTTGTGTAAGCAAAACAATTACAAACGTGAAAACAAGATTCTTAGTTAGGAGAGCAAGGAGAGAGAAGCCCAAGTAAAACATACTAACAGTCTTGATAGGTAGCAAGGTTAAAACGTGCTTACGACGTGAAGCTTTGCCTTTTGAAAATTCGAAGGCTATCGCGTTTAATGCTTCCTTAACTATTCAAGAATTATATCCAAAGGGTTTCAGGTAAGGGAATAAAGTTCTTTATGTGACGGAAAGCGACCACTTTGCGACTGCAGTGAGGGCACAGTTTTGCCGTTCAAGTTTTTTCTTTTCATAACACAATGCATAAATCCCATCGATTTGGAATAACGAATAACTTGAAAATGTGTCTCCACTAGTGAAATTTCGTGGCTATAGCGTTAAGGTAGATGTATCGAGTTAGCGTGCATAAGTCGAATATAAGTCGAATATTTTAATCAAATTCCGCTACTTAATGCCCTTCGCTTTCAACTGCCCGCCGTTGGCTTCAATATTCCACGAAATCTGTCGANATATATATATATATATATATATCTATATATATATATATATATATATATATATATGTGTATACTGATTTATCATATATATATACATCGTTATTACACATTAAATACATATACACATATACATACATATTATACATACATATATATATATATATATATTCTCCATTTTGTTTTACTTTTAAAAAAAAAAAAGAGTAAAAACGCAATTTAAAAATGAATAAAGTAAACTAAAAAAAAAAAAAAAACAATGATTTGATCATCAGACTTATGTGCATTATTTAGGCTGGTATGCGGTGTAAACACAATTTGCAAGTAATTATGAACTATGTTATAATTAAAAGTAATTAAAAGAAATAAAATATAAATTTAAGAGAACTATATAAAAAAATTAATAGTTATATATAACTATATATACATATACATAATTATACTATATATATATATATATATAATATGTATATATATATATATAATATGTATATATATATATATATATATGATATGTATATGCATATATTCGTTATAATTAAATCTATACATATACATATATATATATAATAATTACCATATAAAGATGAAGTATATGATGAAATATATATATAATTATTATATATGTATACAGCTATATATACAACTATATAAATGCAAATATGAATAACACAAGAATTTTACAAGAAGAAAAAATATTCAAGAAATTGGAAATGACATAACTTTATTTAAAAATGAAAAAAAAAAAAAAAAAAAAAAAGAAGAGAAAAAACCGCAATTTGTTTATCATTACTCTTGTATGCTTATTATTATTACAATTATTATTCTTACTATTATGCAATTAATTACTTACATAAATACACATAGCCATACACGTACACTCCAATGCACATCCTTTACTATCTATTATAAGCATTTACAGATACATCTACACACTCCCACACACACACACACCCCACAAACACACACACATACACACACACACACACATATAAATATACGTACATACATGCGTGCATATATACATCCAGACATAAATACACCAGTAAATACGTACATATATTAATTAATTTGATCATAGCATTGAACGTCATTGAAATTTTGCGTGAAAGAAGCAAGAGAAGCAACAAAAACAAAAACTATTAAAACAAGAGAAAAATAACAAAGATTTTTTTCAATTATTACATAAATATACTTACACATACATATAAAAATGGCAGAGCCCACTGCAGACATTCATTAAAATACACATTATGAGTATATAAACACACACACGTAAAAAAAAAATAAATAAATAAAAAGAAACCGAACTTATATACATATATATAAATATATATATATATATATATATATATATATATATANCCTTCGTGAAGTGCAAGTTAAATAATCGATCAAGGAAAAGGTCGTGGCATCGATATATCGAACTTCGTGTTCTATCCAAATCAATGCAAACGGTTGAAAGCAATTTACTTATAAAGTTTAGTTCCCCAGCCGAGTCATAACATGAATTCAATTTTTTTGAAGAAAACCATTAATTTTCTTAACGATTTTTCGATCCAGTCTTTTGAGATATTGGACATTAAAGAAGACTACATCTTTGCCATTCTATCATATAGATTTTTTATTTTTCATGCTTCATGGTATGAATGCTGGATATTGTTTGCTACTGCCAACATGTATTTGCCTTTTCCATGTATCGCTAGAAAGGATAAGTTATTTGCACTCTATCACGAGAAAGCATCAAAGAATTGTTATCACAGAAAGGAGAAATCAGATGTAAGGACGCACAAGACCAAAGTGAACTTATCAATAGTTTTTTATCAATAATAGCAAATAATCATTTTACTATTATCTACTAACTAAAACATTGACAACGGGTTTTTAAAAACAGAAAACAGATAGGAAATCCAAGCCATTAGCATTAGCATTAAATACCTAACCAAGCCAAACATATGTAAATCGTTATTTTTCTTATCTAATAGCGTAACATAATGCTGGATTAGACTTGCCCAGTATTTAGAAACATACGTCATGGATCAGGTAAAGTGTACATGTATTCCTTATCAATGTAAAATTGTACCATACTTTATATACATTTCTCTAGGCTACTACTAGCTACCTCTTGCAAAAATGGTCATAGTAGCTAAAATCGACACTGAAGGTAGAAGAATTGGACGGGACATCTTTGGTAACATTCAGAAACATGCATGAGAACTCGCATGAACTAGGCACGTGTTCCTCATTACTATAAGATCTCAAGTCAATTTGTACGCATTGCTATACCTATTGGACTTGCTATTGTATTCCTAGTCGTGATCGAAAATGGAATCTTCTTTCCAAAATTAAAATCGAAATTATAAATAAAATATCATAAGTGAATCTGTTTACGTTCTAATCATATATATGTACATGTCTTTGATTAATTGAAAATATAACTAATAAAATTTGCTCTGTTAACAATTTTTAAGAAGTTTGACTTCAAAACGACGTTTCTTCAAAGGAACTTAGTCTTTTTTTAACAGCCCAAGGCATAGCTTAGCTTATCGTCAATGTCTTAATCGTTGATTTCTAATTGCTCCCTAATCGCTCATAGAAGTGTTTCAAAAATATTTATATTCATTTAAAAGCCTTTTCAAATAAAGAGACGTTAAGTTAACTTCATAGAGACGACTTTTGAGCAAATAGAAGGTCGAATATTATTTGAAGGCCTTCAATGCTTTGGCTGAGAAACGAAAAGTTGGGAATGAAGTTAAATGAGCTAATGGAAGCGTTTGAAAGGTATTTATGTTGATTTAAAAGCTTTTTCAAATGAACAGACGTTAGGTTGGCTTCAAAGAGACGACTGAGTATTATTTGAAAGCCTTTAACGCTTGTGACCAGAAACAAAATATTGGGAATGAAGTTTTTGTTGTTGATCATGAAGCCAACTAAAGCATTATCACTATCATATCGCTGCATGTACTGCACTAAATCCGCAATTCTGCCTTTGACCAATTGGGCTAAACGCGGCTTTCGAGCAGAAGATCATGGGGAAAGAAGAATGAGTAAAAATATTTAAATATAAAAAAAACATTTTTATAGAACAAGTTTTTAAAATAAAAGAAAAAACATAGCAAAACTATAAACGCGTTTTACTTCAAAAACAATCTTTCTTTAATATTTAAGTATATGTTCAATAACTTGCTTTAGATATTATTATTCTATTAGCTTTCGCTCAATGCCAACTAAATAATTTGTGGAAAATACGCGTTCCAATTACCTCAAATATATGTTTGATCTCTGCTAGGTCTTATGGCGCCAAATCTTTTTGTTATATATTACAATCTTTGCTAGAGCTTTTGATGTCGGCATTTTTGGATATGAAATTATTTGTTCTACGCTAATACTTATGGCATCAAAATTTTCTTTATTTTGTTTTATATAAACATGATGACGGTCAGGGAGTAACCATAACAGAGAGATGACAGGAGTATTAGGAAGAGAAAGGGACAGAGTGACTATATATTGAGAAGTGTATGCCCGATCGGTGAAGGTTGTGCCATTCGCTATGGCACGTTGACACGCCAATCGGCACAGGTTTTTCGGATGAAGTAAGTAATCTTACGAGAGAAGTGGATAAGTGGCTGCATAGTTTCTGTTACCTCTGCTTACTAGGAAAATACATATTTCACAAAATTTCTGATAGTTATTTAAACGAATTATTTAAATATAATTCAAATTAAAAAAATTTCTTTTATTTCTTCCTTCAGTCACGCGTTGTATACACCTAATAAAATAAAATATTGAGCTTTTTGATGTCACGAGGTATCCTCGGCGCTACGATCATAGTCTTTTCTATGGAAGACGCCTTAATGGGTAGATTTTCGAAACGAAAGTTTTCTGAAATTTTATTTAAATGTCTCCCCTCTTTGTAAGCCTTACACCACTTGTGCTATAGGAAGTATTAAGTTTGCGAAAATGAAGGATTTTATTATTCCAGTCGGTTCAAAAAGTGATTCTGAATCGATCTAAACTTATCTGTCGCAATTTTTAAAATATTTTAATGAAATTTGATATATCGCCCTACTTTGCCTCAAGTACGAACGCTACTGAAAACGGTTTGGACCACTTTTCGACTTCTTTCCACATAAAAACTTATTTTAAAAAGTCGTTTATATGAGTAACTGTATTAAGCGAGCCTTGGCCGAATAAAATGTTTTTTGTCGTTTATGTTGAATAGCAACGTATTCCAAAAAAAAAAAAAGAAAAGATGTTAACAAATCTCTTAGCTTATTTTATGAGAGTAAAAAACATTTTATTGTTAACCTTAAACATTTTATTGAAAATTATTTATTCACTCATTTAAATAAAAAAGAAATTTGTTGTACATATGCGTGTGTGTACAAACATTTCTTAATTACATGTTTTTAATTAATTTTTAATTTAATTAATCATGTATGTACGTATCGAAATTCTTTTGTAATTTTTTTTTTTTTTTTTTTATTTATTTTTTCTTTACTATTTTTACTACAGAACAACATCAAAGGTCTTTTATATTTGAATAATATAAAAAAAAAAAAAAATAAAAAAATGGGATGGGAAATGCCATTTAAAGTCCATATAAGGGTAAATATATGTAGAGAGCATATTAACGAGAGTAACATTAAAATTAAACATAAAGTAAACGCAGTACAAAAAAAAGGAAACCACAATATCAACACAATACAAAGAAAATGAAATGCTTTTTAATAGCAAATTTCACATTCACGAAAATTTATGAAATGGAAATTGATTAAAGTTGAATTTGAAAGTTTGTCAAAGATCACAACATTAATAGCAAACGCGTAGCAGCTGTCGGATTACTAGCGCTTGCTGTAAGCAAATCTCAGAGTCCCGTATGACTCGTTTGAAGTTGTTCAATAGAAATGGACAATTGCTCGAGACGTTGCATTAGTTGCAACATATTCTCTTGGGCTTTGGCAGCATTAAAATCATTGCCATTCTCAAGGGCATCCTCTTCGGCAGCAGCCAATTCGAAATGCAATTTGGCAAGACTTTCCTGCTGTTCACGTATCTTCGTCATCTGTTCCATAGTGCAGCCCGAGCCTGCGTTAAATAAGAGTAAACTATTTTAAATGAAAACATAATTAATATGCTTGCACTTATGGTTACCGAAAGCCTTTAATTTGCCTGAATGAAAATCATCTAATAGACCCAAGAGAGCACGTTCCATGTGTTTAACATCCGGCACTTCTGAGACGAAAGAATGGTGTTTAATCGGACGTTGATCAAATTTATCGCTACTAAGGCTGCTGGTGTTCAATGACGATATCAGACCTGGATAGCCCGCACTCACACTCACCGTCGTTGCATTAAGTTTACGGCGATTCGTTAATGTTGTATTCTCGTTTACCAAATATTGACTCTGACTACGAATCTGTTGATATTGTTGCGGATGCTGATGCTGATGATGCTGATGATTACTGCCACTGTTGTTTTGGCTTAAATGATTTCCGCTATTATTGCTAAAATTGCTGTCCGTTGCTAACGATGATGAGCGGTTGAGGCTATTTGTTGCAGTACTTTTCGTTGCGGTGGTTACTTGGACGTTTTGTGTTTTGTGCGCATTTATGACACAATTGTCATCATCGCTTGGACTCTCATTACTTAATTGTGTTATTGTATTGATGCTGTCGTCGTTGTCTTTATGCGAACGCACATCATAATCAACGGTAGCAAGAACAGCAGCAGCAACAGTGTTATCAGCATTAACATTAGCATCAACATCGTCAGTAGTCATAGCGGCACATATTAATTGTGACAATGACGGTGATGATGATAAAGATCGTTGATTTAATTGTGGCAGTTGAGTATTTGTGGTGGTGACGGAGTTTTTTTTTTTTTTTGTATTTTTTTGTATTTTTTTTTTTTGTTTTTTTTGTGAAAATGTTGGCGTTTGATATTTTACAGATGAAATATTATTTTGTATAACAAATGAAAAAAAAAAAATTAATGATAAAAAATAAAATAATATAAATTTAAATTATTTAACTAAAAGACAGAAGAATTTCAAAAAAAATAACAATTTAATTGGAAGATAAATAACTAAACTCCAAATGAACAGAAAACAAAGCAATGTCAAGCGATTTATTTTAGAATTATTTTTTCTTTTAATTAATTTATTTACTTTCTCTTTAAGCTCCCGTGTGTTGTACGGCGCCAATGTTAACTTTGATTGGCTTCGTTTAGTCATCACATTTTAGTTTGCCTTTGAAAAATTGCCGACCTACTTAGCAGATGACTATGTGTGCACAATAAACTTTTTAATCGGACATGATTCCTACACAAGGACTAGCATGATAGATGTAACTACTTATGGTACAATTTTTTCACTTCTCTTCGCATATTTTAAACAAAAAAGATTATTTCTTAACCTAATTTATTGAAACGAAACTTTTTTCGCTTCAAGAAATGCCTTAAGAAAATGGAATTCTTCCGTCTTCTTATGCCATTTTAGCAATATATCAATATTAGTTGTAGCATATAACATCAAGCATATTAGATTAAGTTTGGTAAATGCGGAAGAAGCTGTTTGAAATTCGACTAAAACTACATACATGCTCGTAGCGTTATTATTCATGACTTTTAAAAGACATTGCGGTTGAATGATTCATAAAATCTACTACTGGTGGGTGAGCCTGTTATTTTTAGAATGTAATGTATGCTGGACATGAAATCAACAAGTTTTAGTTGTGTTAGTGACAAGTAATACTTAGTTCTCTAGAAAGAGAAGGTCATCATCGCATAAGGCAAAAGTTCTTCGCTTCTTCTTTTATGCAAAATAATGTCATTTATCGGTACACTAACACTATAAAGGTAACATTGAAAACAAGTAAAACGGTTACGACGGTGTTGCGACGAATTATATAGGCCCGCTATCAAAGTGTTAAAGGTTTGCAGATGGCAGATAAAGAAAGGAAACTACTGTTATGGCCCTGCATCGGCCTTTGAATTAACATAAAAAGGGAAGGAAAATTTCAATTCTAAAAAATTTCAGTCACTGGGCGGATAAGCTTATTAGGAGCACCGTCATGCCTACATTAAGCATAAATGTTCGAAAACAGTTTTGGATTTAGTTTTATTAATCAATTTTAAATGCCCAGCAAAAAATCATACATAAATCATGACTTTTCGACAATTTGTCGTATATTCGACAGGATAATTTTTAGATTTTTAGAAATTTCGTGTAGTAAATAATAGCTTCGTAAGTTGACAAGAGCATTTTCAATATTCAAGGTTCTTTCTGTGCTCAGCTAACAAATTTTTGTAGGTCGTTTTCGAATTTCATATAAGAAAAATTTCATCTAACATAGATTTCTAGTTTTTTGTAGTAAAATTTTCCATTCAAGGTACGCAATGTTGTACGCGAAATTCGTTGGGTATATGAGACGTTTACCATAACTTCCTGCCGGAGTTTAACGGTTTACCGTGAACGGTTTAAAGAAATGTAATTTAGCAACACTTGACCAGTCCTCAAAGATCTTTTTAAATGCAACTTTGTTTGATTGTGGCTTTAATGATTCCAAAAAGACTTTCACATAATAGAAAATTTCAAATTTTTGGAATAAGAAAAGACTTTCACACAATACAAAATTTCAAATTTTTGGAATAAGAAAAAATCACGCATCTTTCACGACGAATATGAAGCTTAGTCTAGGCTTTTGCTTTTCGCTCTAAACTCCGTCCATATGAATAATGTAAATATCAAATCAAATAAAATACCTAAAGACGGTTCATAACAATTTTCAGCAAAGGTTTACTTCTCAATGTTACTGCTTACGAGCTCGTCAACATTTTCTTCACTGGATCTTGTTAACCAGAATGCGATAGGAATTTAAAATTCGATAGCCTTCTGGAACAGTTCGTATTACTCGTATGTTAACGTTTTTAATGAAATGTCAATACTGTCGAGCTTTCCCTTTCTATCCAACCATGAAATCCGTTGAAAACAAGAACTTAACAAGACACTTACACAGACAGAACTTAGCAAGAAATCTTGTTTTTTTTTTTAAACTTTCATCTAAAGCTAAAAACGAAAACCGTTCCCGAGCATTACTAACTATTAATTGCTTTCGCCAATATTACTTAACCCGGAATTATCCAACGGAATTAATACCTAGTAAATTAAATGACGGTTCCAATCAATTGTAGGCAAAAAGCTATCCACGGAAATTAAAAATATTTACACTGAATTTGCTAAAGATAACATATTGCAATTAAATTGACTTTCAAATCTGTTCTACTCCGTTTCACAACAATATAAATGGAAAAAAAAGTCGTTTATGTGCATTCATGGACAATAGATGTCGGATAAGTGCCTATTAAGCGACAACTTACTTGGCAAACTGCAATATAAAATAGCTTTCATTCAATGAATTGTTCAATTGTAGCTATTTACAAACATAATTACAAGGATTTGGATAATGTATGTAAATGGAAAATTTGCAAAGAAAAGTCTTCGGTTTAAAATGAATTTTGCTTACGAGTGCTCGCGATAAAAAGCGTTACTAATTTTACTTTCCAAAAATAAAGATGAAAATTCTTAGTAGATTTGCTTCTTGTTTCCTTGTCCAATACCGAAGTTCTCCTAGTATCAAAATTATATTTTCAATTCAATTACTTAGAATGGTAACCGAACACATTGAAAATGTCAGTTATTTTCGAGATGTAGTTGATTTGAAATTCGATAAAAATACTCTTAAAAATAGCGCCGTCCAACGACTAATGAAATCCTATGAAATTTTCATGTTATTTTTTAGAGCTGATGAATATTCACAACGTACCTGGATTGAAATAAAACTTTCTTCCTTAATTGTAATTTTTCTTTTCATGAAAGTTTATGGATCTTAAATAGGATCAATATTTTTTAAAACAGACAGGTTTAATTTACTATTCCCTAATAAATTTTTTTAATTAAAGACTAAAAAAATAAATAACTAAAGAAAAAAAAAGATCTAATGTGATACAATTTTCAAAATTAATATCAAAAACTGGATGTATTTTAAAGAAACAAAGAAATGAAATGTTTTTTTGTAAATCTAAGAATGAATGAAATGAGAATAGAATTTAAAACAAAATGCATCTAACGAAAGTGCATAAAAAAAAAGGAAAGAAGAACAAAAAATGCAAAAAGCCAATGATAAAAATGGATGTTTTTTTTTTTTTTTTTAATGAACTTTGAGATAACATTGAACACCAGACACGCCCTCAGCGACTGCAATTAAACCGAAAAAAAAGAAAACAAAGAACGCAAACAAAGCACCAACACCAAAAAAACTCTCTTCACAGAAATGAAAGTCTACATGATGTTTAGGTGTACATTGACTTCTCAATAAAATGAAAAAAAAAAAGAAGGAAGATACCTTTAAGTAATTTTCTAGGACGTGATTTGAACTCAAAACGTTCATCGGCAGTACCATGCAAATGTGGACGTTGTCGTCGTTCATTAACATACGTAACTTTAGCAGAGGTTTGCCCAACCTTGTCAGAAGTGATTGTTCTCTCTATGGAACACGAAGCCGAATTACGACTGCGTGTAGTATCGCCACTTGAAATGCTTTTAATCTGCCAAAAAAAAAAAAAAAAAACAAGACAAAACCAAAACAAATTATTCCCTTTACCATTATTGGGGCAAAGTTCAATTAGCTTACACTGATTTTGGGTACTACGGCAACTGGTGATGCGGGAGTCTGTACGGACTTGGGTGCACTAATGGTTACATCTTCCTCTGTTTCCACATCTACCAACTTTTGGCGTTCAACTACTTCATCGTTTTGTTCCATTTGAGATTTAACAATTGCTTAGGCTTTTTTTTTTTTTGTTTTTTTAAAATTGCGTCGAGACAAAAGTCACAGCTTTTTTAATTCTCTTTATTTATACCTCTTACAAATTCACTTCATTTTCTTTCAATCAGCAAAGAAAACTTGTATACTACTAGACGGATATCGGTTTTCAAAATAATGTTTTTTCATAATTTTTTGTTTATTAACTCTTGTAACAAAATTCTAAATGTTTAACGTGAAACAAACAAAAAAATATCACATAAAAATCCATATACATATGCATATATTTACATTTTGACATTTGTATACACGAGAAAGGGTTGCCAAAGTAATCAAATATAGCAAACTTTTATACAAGAGTAACGAGAAAACACAACGAACATTGAAGAACAAGCATCTTACACCAAAAAAAACAAGAACAAGCTTCTTACACAACCAAAAACTCAAAATTGGACTTGGTATTATTTAGGAACCTTAGGGATGTAGTAAATATTTTTATATGAGTGTCTTTCTTTTGTATTCAAGCAGAAATTAATAAAGATGAAAAGGATATTGAAAATCAATTGGCTCCAGAAGCAATATTAAAAGAAGCATTTCTTGCTGCTTTGCTTGCTTTGAAGAATAATGGAAAATCATTATAGCTTCCTCTGCTCACTAGCAACTTCTATCGATATATGTCATACCGGAAGCAAAACAGGCATTGGATTTAAAAAAAAAGTAAATATAAAAAGCTTTCGAATTTCCTGAATGAAATGATTGATGAGGTCTCATTGTAATTCGCGAAGAGACTAAAGGTGTTGATAAAATCAAATTTAATAAATATCGAAAAACTAACAGAATTGGAGGTGACTACAGGCTAATCTGTTAAACCTGACTTTGCTGTTCATTCCGGATGGCTGCAAGTATAGAAACAGGCTTTAGAAAGCATGTCTTCTTCTGTCACAGTTCCATGGCTTATACAATTCAAAAAAAATTTGGAGCTTCCTTGTTGTAAACGAACAACATATCATAATGCATTTGCGAATAAGGTAGAAGAAGAACGTTATGGTAGGTAATATGTGTATGTGTAGCAGGGATATAATTTAATGAAATTGGAATTTTATATATATATATATAATACGATTATTTAAATACGATATATAAAATACGATTGTAGATTTTAATTTTTATATTATCGGTAGCAAAAAATTCTCTTTTACTTCAGGGCAGCAAATCAACAACAGATCATTCACAGATTCGTTTTTATACCCTACAAAGCTTGTGTTACAGGAAGTATTAAGTTCGTGCTGTCGAATGTAACTTGCAGAAGGGCTTAAGGTAGACCCACCTTTTATTTTTATTATACCGCTCGATTCAGAACCATAATCTGAATTGATCGAAATCTGTCTGTACATCTGAAGTCTGTCCACGTAAATTTGTGTTCAAGCAGCATGTCGCAATTTTTGAGATATTTCGATGAAATTAGGTACAGCGACGTGTTTCGACCCAAAGACGAAATAACTCGGATAAGTTCACTTTTTCGCCTACTCCACATATAACACCCTATTCTGAAAAGTAGTTATATGGAAAAATATGGCCACATTCAAAATTTCTCGCCTTCAAAATTAAAAAAAATGAAAATTTGAAATGGATATTAAGTACGAATTAGAAGTTTGAATAAATATTTATTTAAATGAAAGCTTATAACTGCAAATAAAATAATAATACTGGTTGCTTATTTGAATAATCAAAGCATTCCAATTGGTTTTCTTATTCTAGATACCGTGGCTTATTTTCAAATTTTTTATTGATTTCCCCACATCGTCTTCTGAAAGCAAAATCATTCTTTGCTATATATTCTTATTGTCTGAACATGACTTACGTTACATTTGAGTGTTCTTTCTCTTCAATACCAATCACTTTCTTCGTTACGTTACATATTCAAGCGAGAAATATCGAAGATGGCCGGGGTCGGAAATTTCATAAAAGAGAGAGCATAACTTAAAATATAAGAAAGACACTTTTCATATATAATTACCTTTTTAAGATCGTTTTGGTTCATCTCTTCGAACCACGGAACAATTTTCGTCTCCTCCTCCTTGATTTGTTGTAATATTCACGCTTAAATCATACGAAACATTGACATTTTCGATTTTAGGAGAATTCTATCGCATGAGATTTAAAATAAAATATTATAAAAATAAAAATCTCTTTTCCTCTTAAAAACTAAAGAATTTACCCTTTTGCCAGCATTCGATGAGGACTGGAAATTGACAGGTGCTTCATAAGAATATGCATTTATTTTGGGAATTGTACTTTCATTAGAGGACATTTCTTTTGACTGTTGGTATGTTCAGTAAGTGCATTTATTCAAGATTGGAAGAACGACTATTAAGTTAAAAAGTATCTATCTTTACCTGTTGTATAGATGGCACAGATTTATTGACATTCGTCGATGATGCTGGTTTCATTCTTTCAACGGAAGGTTTGAGCATTGCATCTATCATGTGATTATCGCGTTTGTTACGAATGTACCAATCTTCGACTTTACGTTTCACAAAATCATAAATTGCAGATTCCGTCTTTTGTATTTTACAGTAGCTGCCCATATTTCCTCTTATGATATTAGTTCTCGTTGTTAATTTGCCGGAATTAGATAAAAAACGTTGAACATTAATAGTCTTCAGCTTAAGAGCGATGGCTTCAAATTTTTCGATCGCCACAGCATGATGAGCTGATAATAAATGCTCGCGGGCATTAAAAACTTGACCTTTATGGTTTACTATCATCAAATTGCCCCAATGACGACCGTCTCTTGATTGGAATTCCTCAACAAAAGTTATTGTATGTGTAGTTATTAGTAATTTTTCCAAAATATCGCAAACCCTTTGCGTCCAATTATCCTTTTTAATCATAGACGATTTACCTTTGACGTAATCATATTCATTTTCACCTGGTAAAATATTGGCTAAACCACCGCAATGAATGTGATTAATTTGCCGCATCATTTTTTTGGGAAGCTGATGTATAAACTCGATTTTCGTGCGAAAAGGAAATCCATAATCTAATGCCCACACAATAAATTCGTTCAACCATTTCACTTCGCACAGTATCTCAGCACGTACTACTTTTACTTTATTCCAGGCCACAAAACTTACCGCCACCTTTTCACCCAACTTTGGATGATAAGCAATATCTCTCGCCGTGTTTTTCCATGTTTGTAATTGTTGTTCTATCTGATTTAATTCGTGGAAATCGTGAACGTTACGATACCAAAACAAATGCGGATTGATGAAGTGTGTCACTGCTATATTTATTTTGTTATGCATTTCCTGGAATTATTCCACATATAGAAAAAATGAGAATAAACAAAAAATTATATATAATTTTCCAAAATTTAAAGAAAAAGATTTAAGTATTATGGAAAATATAAGAATAACTGTTTTAAATTTACCTTTGCTTAGTTTTTTTTTTCTTCTTTGTAGTTTGAATAGAATTGTTAGTAACCAAATCGCACAACTACGTTGATTGTAATCCTAAAGTTGCCAGCTTATATATAATAAAAATGTTTACTTCAGAGTTCGAGTGCGCGCAAAAGTTAAATTAAGAATGTTAGCCAGCTACCGATTATTTCAAATCTTTTCGTCTTTCGCTCTTCCGGGAATTAAATGAAATTTATGGTCTTTTTGTAAGAATCTTTTGCAGCACTGAATATGTAAACAGTGGTACCAAATTTTCTTCGGAATGCCAAGAACAACACAATTTAGTTCTACTACGTTCTATGTTCATCTCTGCACAAACATCTCTGTTAAACATAACCTGATAAAACCGTTATCAGGCCATGTATTTTTGAATTGTGTGAGAATCCCGAACCTCTTGAAGATACAAGCTTTACGTAGGTTATCATTGTTTTTAGAAATCAATCTCACTGCTAGAAGAAAGTATGAAAGTACGAAGAAAGAGAAATATGCTGGCGAGAAAATAGGTAGAATAAGCGACAAACCTAAATTTCATGATTTATTTCAGATTCGAAATTTTGATGTTCCCCAAATGCTTTAATAAATTTCAGTGAAAAATATTCTATTAAGATATAAAAAGAAACTTTTTATGAGTTAGAAAAGTTTTTTATCGAAATATTTTTTTCTTTAATTTACTTATTATTTATCAAATGGCTAGCAATTAACAGCATTACTGCTGTCATTGATAGCGGAACATCGAAAGTTTCTGATAGTTTACTGCTGTGCATTTCGAACAAAATGCTGGGATATCTTATCATTTAATTTCTTTTACCAATAAAGGTCTACTACCGGGTTTCAAAAATTGTCTTTTCTGGCCGTTTAAATTTGGAAAAAGAACTCGAAATAATTTCTCTCTGGTAAGCGCTTTCTATATTATAAAGAAATCTTTTCTCCAAGCGCGATGCTAACTTGTGGAAAATCGCAAAAAGGTTTCTTACCTCTTAAGCAATCTATTTCAAGTTTTATGCATATATTTTATTCGTACATGGATATGTTCAGCACAATCCTTAAAGCTAAAAAGTGGTAAGTGTCCGTAGCCTCCGCCACTTGCTGTAAAGAGTTTATTTAATTTATGAAGGCGTCTGCAACATCCAAAAGCACTTGAGATACACCCATCTTCCATTATACCCATCTATCCGCCTGTCCGTCTTGTTTCCTTGAGTTCAACATAAAGGTTGCAATTTTCGAGATGTTTTGATCACATTTGGTACACTGACATGTTTTGGCCCAAACACGAACGTAATTGAAAATGGTTCGATCACCACCCATATAGCGCCTTATTTTGAAAAGTCGTTACACGAATAACTTCATTGGTGGGCCATAACCCACTGTCGTCGTTTTACTTGTTTTAATTAAATATAACAATAATTTCATACGAACGACAAAATGAACACTTACATGAAATAAAAAGATTTTTGAGAGAAATATTGAAAACTTGAATTTTGGGTCGTGTAGATCCTATTGGACGAGGTGAACGAGGTTCTCAAGCCTGTGCAGGCGGATACGTATCTGCGAATGGTTTGCTCATATTTTATTCCGCCTGGTAAACTCCGAAATATTAAAAAACTGCCGCAAATTATTGACGCGATTCGCTTATAAATATAGCCATAGTATAAAGAAATGTTGCTAAGAATTTAAAAGGGATTTCTATGTAAATCTTAATTGCTTTAGGGCAATTGAAGAGACCAGTGTAAAAATTGTTCCTACCAAACAACTGTAATTTATTGATTTGGGGTAAATGCATGCAAAAAATTCGCCAAAGGAAAATACGATTTTATCACTTATTTCTAAACTAACAAAATTTCGCAGACAAATACTGCAAGAGTGTAAAAGTATAGAAAGCTGAGTGACAACTGTAACCAAAGACAAACATTATTATTTTATTCCAACATTTTTAATACAAGAAAAACAAAAGAGGCACTTCAATAAAAAAATGCAACTAAAACTCACAACGCATCAGAAACCAATACCTAGAAGTGATTTATAAATACAAAAATTTACTTAAACTTTAACGATTATTTCATTGTTTTTTCATAGTTTAGATTTTGTTTGTTTGTCGCTGCTGTAGGTAATTTCACGCCACCAATCTGGCCGTTCAAATACTCCCGGTGCTGACATAATGGTATTCTGTAAATGTTGATAAACCTGAAAAGTGAAGAAACGGAGATCGATAATTCGCAAAAAGAGGAAATGTAAAAAAAGGAATTATTTATATTCCATTTAACTCTTCTTGCGTTTCATATGCGCCATCAAAACAAACAAGCATCAAACATGATAGGCAAATAGTTCTTTGTATAACTATAGTGTGTTCGGAAATTGTTTACAAAAACATGATACATGATATTAGGAATTTAATCCTAATTGCACCGGACAGATTAATTTCATTTCTCATATTATTTCATAATCTACTGAGTAATATAAGACTTATAGTCAATTATGCCATTACTTTGTCTCGAATTTCGGCGTATATGAGGATGATTTCAATGAATGCAATAGTTTTTGTGCTACCACCTGGTATTTTTATATAACAACACAGTTGTTTGCCTATTTTTATAGGTTTCAAATATCTAACGAATTTAATATAATCCCTATAGCATGCATATAAATTTCTTCTTACATTGCCATCGCTCATGCCCAGGGAGGAATTTAAAATGAAATCAGGAGGAGCTATAGCATCAACGAGAGAAACAGCTTCTGGCTTTATCTCGGGTAGGAGCAGAAGAATTGCTTGATGGTATAAATCGAGTTGTTGCGTCTCAAAATAGCCGCCCATGTAGAAAAGACCAGCATGTTTTACTATCAAATTGCAGCCAAACAGAGAAAGCAATTTCTGTAAAACACGTTTCTCCGCGCTTTCTGGCAATTCGCGAACAAAATTGAAGAAAACATAGTAAAGAGTTCGCTGGAATATGTAAAATATTTTTTATAAAAAAAATTCATATTTTTAAGAAACGAAAGCTTACTTGTCCGTAAATGATAGCCAATGTTTGTGCGTTGAAAACTTGCATTTCATTACGGGAATCGAAAGAGTTTAAGCCCAGTTCTGTAAGATGCACGCTCCGTTTGACAGCTTTTTCCAACTGATAGGCACACAACCAGTTTAGTGCTTGCAATAGATCTTTTAAGACATTTTTTAATTATGAAATTAATCGAAAATTTGAAGTCAACAAAAACTTACTTTCTGGTTTCATAGCTTCTGCAGATGTTCGTACCTTAGCTTTCTCTAATAATAACGAATCCATATCCTTGAGAAAGCTTACCGAAGTTAGAGGAGAATTTTCCTCAAAATTTACATTTTGTTTTCGCAAATTAATCAACCAATTAGACGCCTGTTGTATTAGAGTATTATTTTCACCTTCATACGTGCAATTTGCATCATTTTCATTGCGCAGATCGCCTAGACGACCGCATTTTAAATAGCCGTGACCACCACAAGCTTCTCGACACTCTTGTATACCATCGCGAGCAATCCAGCTGCAAATTGGCTTGCAAGCTGAAGACATGACATGTATTTCCATCCCAACTAAAGAAGTATCCTCTCCATTTATTGCCTTTGTAGTCATATCAACGTTACGATAGCATAACCACAAGCTGAAAATACGCAACGCGTAACTATTGGCCAGATGAGGAAACAGACGAAATTGCTACATAAAACATCTTAAACATCAAAAATAGGTGTTTACTATTTATAAATATTCCCCATACCTGAGCTTGATATTCAAGCACTGGATACTCTTCTACGCTGTCCTCAGGACCGAATTGTTTACGGCTAGCTGAATACCTTATGGCAATACTCACAGCCTTACTTAGGCTTAAATAGGCTAGTGAACATATGTTTACTCGACCGCCTGACAAAGCCCCTAAAGAGGCCCCCAATCGTTTACGATTATCCTTAATGCGACTATGATAGTTGCCGTTATCATCTACATTATCATTACGAGATAACAGGTTTTCTTTCGGTATTCGATAGTGATTAAACATGACAAATCTATTAGATGAGCAAGAAAAAGCAATAGTTAAATAATAGTTTTCCAATTTTATAGAGCTTGTACTCACCCATTATCCACACCATTTAATCCAATCTTCTCACCTAAATCGCCTACTGTAACTCCTGGTAAAGCATTCAAAGTTCTTTCATTTCGTATTGGCACTAGAAAAGCATGCAATCCACGATTATAATTGTCAGGTATATAAAGCTGAGCATATACAATGGCATGAGTGCAGGTTTTGCCCAAATTACCCGCCCAGCACTTAGCTGCTTCGAAGTCAGGAGTATGCAAAACGAACTCTCTAGTTTCTTTGTCGTATGTGGCCTGAGTGCGCATTCCTCTTGCATTGGTACCATGCGATATTTCGGTCAAGGCAAAAGCAAATCTAATTTCGCCTTTAACCCCTTTAAAGACATAGTCATGTAAACGTTCCGTTCCCAAAGACATGATTACCGAAGGAACCATGCCGTTAGTTAAAATATATTTGATAGAAAAGTCAACGTCGTAGCTAAAGATAGCTTGTGCAAAGGCTATGCTTAAATGCGGTGTGTTCACGTACTGATCAAAACCATAGAGTTCAGCCGATTGCAGAATTTGGCAACGCTTGTTCGCTATCTGACGCTTACGATCTAAGATGGGTGTCTCGATTTCATGCTGAAAATCGGCATGATTTTCCATAAACTGCCAAATACGATGCTGCAAAAGCACAAAAATAGCGAGTGAACTTAAAAAGAAAATCTGGGCGCTTGCCTAATGAAAGCTTCTTGAATGCATGAAACGATCGCGACATCTTGAAGGAAAAAATCAAGCCAATCAATAATGCTAAGAAATACTACTTTAATGACGTATTAATTAAGCCTTGGCGACTTCTTGTCTATCATGGCCAAAAGGGGCTAATTTAAATACTGAACTTGAATAAAGTAAAAATCGCGTTATATTTGAACAAAAAAATCCATCTTAAATACATATCGATTACTGTATTATCATTTACTTTATATATACACATTGGTCACACATTGGGCGAAAGTCGAATAATACTTTTGCAAATTGTAATTTTTCGCGTATTGTAGTATCGTGTATGTAGTAGACTAAATTAATTTGGAACGTTTCGCACCGTGTTCATTATAAAACAAAAATTAATGGACTTTAATCTTTATATGTCATTTTTTACCAGAAATAACATTTACCTTTAAACGTATATGATCTTCACCCTCCAACAAGATATTCATGCGTTTATAACAAAACGAAGACTTGTCACGGTAATGCTGTAAAGGCCCATTTTTAAAATCCGGAAAAATACTTTTGTCTTCCAAAATTTGCGAACCGCTATTACTGCAAAAACATTCATATGAATTCATCAATTTGTTAAGTTTTCTATTCAAATTTGAATAAAATACATTTCTTGTCAATAAAGTTTTAACGAACATAATGTACCGCTCAATGAAAACCTATTTAAACTCATTTATGAATTGAAGACGTTACACAATAAAACTAATCTAGTAGACTGCACAAAAAGATAATGAAATTGGATTCTCTTACTTACTTGTTAGTAAATGCAACCATGCTGTAGGTTCTTATATCTCACTATGTCACTTTTTCTCTTTTACGCTCTTTTTCTTCCTCTTTCTTGTTTGTTCCGTAACTTTTAATTGTAAGTGTTTAGTCTGGAATGGTTGCGCAAATACTGTCTATTGAAGCAGACTTTGTATTAAAATTTACTACCAATGGATTTTATAGTAATTCGGCAACTAAGGAAAGTGATTAACTTAATTACTTATGAACAAAAAGCACCAAATTTTTTTATTCTTTTGCTCGCTGGCTGATGGTCGCTTATAAGTGTTTCTAGTGTTTCTTTTATAGGCTGATAAAGTACTGAATCATTGCTACAAATCTTATATAACAATAAACTTTGTTTAAGTTGTATTTTATTGCAGCACAAAAGCCTTTGCTACTTTCGCTGTGTATAATCCGAGCCATACATGTATGCGTCTTATGTAAAAGAAAAATTTCATGCAATTTTGTAATCTTATAAACGTCCTTCTTTTCATTTGCAAAATTTTTGTAATTGTTTATGCAGAATAATAATGAAAAGCAAAAGTTACTCCAGATGTTATTTGGCCGTATCTAGAAGGCGGAGAACTGGCTTTCTCTATCCAGCAATCTTCCATTTACGTATAACTATATACGAAATGTTTACACAAATAGACTTTGAACAGTAGCAACTGATTGTGCCATTTGGTCCAGTACACATAATGCTACTCGCCTTATACCAACACTTTGCTACCCATAATCGCAAAATAATGCCTTATCACACTAACATATTTATGTGTAAGAGTTGGTTGGCGGTCTGTTCCAGCGGGCCTTAGGCAACGTTTGCATGCATGGTAGGCTAATATTTCTCATAGGCTAACAGTTACAGCTTCTTAGCCATCACAGTTGTGTATCAAAGCAAATTAAAAATGTATGTCTTGTGTATAGATTCGAAGTCGATTTAGAGGGTTTTCGATTTTAAACGACAAAAGCTTCTCCTAAATCCTGTTAATGAGGATTGTTGATAAATATTCTAATGAAAAAGTAAAGAAAAATTTAAAAGATGTAAAAAATTGAAGATCTTAAAAAATGTGGAGAAATTGAAACGGTCAATAAAATTTTTGAAAAATACCATACGATGGGTTCGGAGGGATCAATACATGTCTTTTAAATGACGTTTATTCGCAAAGACGAAAGTTGATGATCGTTTTCTTTTGCTTTATGTACGACTTTCGCCATCGCTTTCGTTACTATCACCATTGCCAAACGAAAAACTTGAAAAAAGAAGCAAATTCATCTTCATGTACATTTCCGTCTGTCGATAGCCATTTTTCTTTCTCTAGAATGCTCACAGATTTCAAAGTTTTAAAAGTTTGTTTGGTAAAAATTTTTTTTTTTTCTAATAACACAAATCACCCAGGGGATGCCCCGTATTTGTGTAAAACGGTGCCTGTCAAGAAGAAGAGAGGAAGTACAATTGGTAAGTGGTAGACGAAGCATAGTGGATATGTGCCCAATCAACAGGTGGGATGTCTTTAACGAGTGAGCAGTGACTAGAGTTGTGACCAAAGGAAACTCTACCATAATTGAGATTTGAATCCGCGAACAATGACTTGATAGTGGCTGATCTTACACATTCCAATAGGTAGTAAATTAGAAAAGTGCGTTTTAGTTTTATTCATCTTTTACAACATTTCCTTTCTAATAAACGCAGCTCTAAAAGGAATTTTCATGGTCACTCTGCAATTCTAAAGTAAACTTGTTCAATACGTTAACTATTTCGTTTTCATCTAATTTGATATAAATGGAAGTGGCTATTTGAGATATCTTTTGCGAGAATAAAGCAAAAAAAAAAAAACCGGTGAACGGTAATGTACGTAAAGCAAAATCAGCTGAGAAACAAACACGAAAGCTAAATTTTCATACGTTTCATTCATTGCACCACTGCGTTTATAGTTTCTTCAGAATTAAAAAAACGAAACAAAACAAAACACTTTACTCCTACTACCTTTTATGCATCTCTGAGTTTGCATTATCAAATATTATCTGCTGCACTTAATAAAAAATTTATTTTGAATTCTCGTAGTATTTTAAGACTATTAAAAGTATGAGCTTTAAGAAGACTGCGGTCAGTCTTATACCTGTCTGTGCATCTTAAAGGCGTTTAATAAACAAAAAGACCCAAAATATAGAGAAAGGAATTATTAGATCTGTTTTTTAATGATCTTTTTTCTTTTTAAGACAAAGGTCGCCATTATTTCATCTAACCGTAACACAAGTGGAACAATATTAGCATGACTTCCCACTTTCCTATTAATTAACTCTTACAAAGCCCCAAGTTCAAGGTATAAAACATTTTCCACTAAATGTAATTAAATTTTGGAAATTTATCAAAGTTTACTTTCATTTCTAAATCATATTATAGTGAACTAGTTTTGAAGTTAGCCTTGCTTCTTCTTAAATCCCAAATCCCAGAGTAGCTTAACAATGCCCAAAAGACCCACACCGCAAAGTCCCATAGTTATGCCATAGAGCATTTTATCGGCTGGCCCACCTTTTAAGAATACGGGCAAATTATTATTTGCCTAGAGAATGGAAGAGACATACAATTCAATGCATTGAACAATATATTAAAATTGAGATCGATACCTGAAATGTTTGCATTTTCTTAGCCAAATTTTCGGGTAAAGCCATTGTTCTCTGATTATGCAACGAGAACACTTAAGTTAACTGAAAATAATTTATGTTTATTTTATTAAAGAGACATCACTTGCAATAAAAAATTTATAAAAAGACGATTTTTATTTTCATATAAATTTTTGAAATATGTTTTTGAAAATTTTTATTTAACTTTTAAATATTTTTAAATAAATGAATCCTTACGCTTACACTTTGCTGCAGAAATTGACTATGTGCTTATATATGTTTACATATCTATCTTTTTAATTAAAACAGCTGAGATACCAAACTGCGAATGACAGTTTTAAAAATAGATTCGAAATTGCAACAGAATCGCTTGTATTCGCAACTAAGGTGCGGCAATGTATTTAGCGCATATGCCTTCTTTCAAAATAAATTCAACAAAGCAGATCTTAAACCACATTTAACTAAACGCCCATCCAATCCGATACCCGACCCTTTGCATTCATTTTAACTGAAACGTCTACGTCTGTAAGATCAGTTACATTTTTTTATATCAAAATTATATCCAAATTATGTTTCAATTTAAGTATAACAAGCAAGGAAATTATATTCGACTATGACTGAATCCTTTGTACCCATCAATCTCGTCATCGAAGAGACAAGAAAAAGTTAAATTTTCATGTTCTATAATATTGGATGGACGTGAATAATTACTCCCATTAGTGAGTTGCAGTCAAGTGCTTAACCAAATAACTTTGTTTCATTTAACTTATACGTTGAAATTTTCATCGCATTTCTAATGTGGTTTGTGGGGAATGACCAATAAATCCAAAAGGAGCAGCAACTTTATGCTGCATTGTAGGCGTGTCCTTTGACCATTTTCATGTCTTCTTGCGAAATGTGAAAACAATCATTTTAATTTTGCGAACGTGAGAATGTTTACCAAAGATATTACATTGACGTACGGACAGACATATTTAAGTCGATTTAAAATTTGATGCTGATCAAGAATGTATCTCTAAAGCTTCCTTCTGGGTGAATTTACGACCATTCTTCGGTGGTGGGTATAAAAAAAGTCATCTAATTTCAATTTTCCAGATCGATTCAGCATGCCGTGGAATTTTTACTTAGCAACTTTCGTCAAGAAATTTCGTAAATTGCAAATTTCTTTCTTATTACCCCTTTTTTAAACTGAGGCGTTATATAGAAAGTGGTCACAAAAACGATTTGATTTTGTCCATTTTCGATGGGGTTCGCCCTTATCCCAAAACACGTTAGTACGCAAAATGTAGAGCTCAGGGAAAGAAATAAACGAACAAGTAGACCGACTAACAGAGAATAAGACAAGACAAGCTTAAACCGATTTAGAAAATGAGGCTAAACCGGTCAGTATAATAAGCCCTCAAGCCCTTATAGATGCTGAACATGTCCTTGTATCACAAGTAGGTATAAAAAGCAAAGAAACATGGATGTGCTTATTTTTGTATTTAGATTTATACCAAACTGCAACGGTTTAAAACAACGATGTTCGGATCAAGATCAACTTAATACTAGAATTACCCACGTATTGCATGTATTTGTTCTTACTAAAATGGGTCTAATTGACCCATAGTCTTTGTTCAATTGCCACAGTCGCAAAAATGGAGATACAAACCTGAAATTTGGCGCAGACATTCCTTGATCAATTAAAAACCTAAGGTTAAAGAATGACTTTTGAATTTCCATACCATGACCAAAATAGATTAAAAACTGACCACAGCTTTCAAAAAGCCAAAACCACTTGCGTGTTCGGATCAGAAACGGTCTCAATCCGGTTCACTAATATAATTCACCTTTAACCAGGAAATTTTTGTTCCAATTTATTTTAACGCAGATTATTAGGTTCATAAGTTACCGGGGACTGGTCTTTGTTGTTATTAAATAATTGTCTCTCACTGCGGAGGCTAACTGGACAGACACGTTTGAGCTACTCGTTGAAATTTATTAAACCTTGAATTTCCTCGTCTATTATGGGACTTTTTTTATTTAGTGCATTAAGTTATTGTCACGCATACGTAAACGTGCTCAGTATCGGGGAGCCTTGCTTTCTAATACACTCTACTTTTCAATCCGAGGGGAAGACATTGTACATCAAACAGCGCAAGCTTAACAAATTATTAATTTAATTATTTGCTTAGGGATGGTAATCTTCATTTAGGCGTTTGGATTACTGCCAATTCGAAATCAATGCAATCACAAAGAAAACCTTGTTTGGCTTTTTTTTTAAGCTAATGTGCCTTGCGGGGAAGATTAAGGACATACCTGAATCTGCAAATTGGAAGATATCAGGAAAGCTCTGTCCGTTTTTAGAATAAAACAAGCGCCTAGTTTCCGAGTATAGTCCGAGAAAGTTTGTTGAATTGAATCAAGCCTTTCCGCCTTCTTCAATATTGTGAAAAAAGGCGTTGACCTCGTCGCCGATCAAAGATGCTCGCCCAGAGCGTGGCTTATGAGAAAGGTCGACGCTACCTATTTAAAATTTTTCGGACCGTCTTCTGGAGGTTCTATCAGAAATTGCACTTTCACCAAACACTAAATTTCTTTGCGCTTCCGTAGCTTATCTGCCTGCTTGGAATTCATGCAGTGGCGTAAATCATCCTTACGAATGGACATTGGATGCACACACACTTAATACTAACTTGACTCATCTTCGTTTTAGTTTCGTTTGCTAAGTGAGTAAAAAGAGAGAGTCACAGAGGAACGGACAGAACTTTCCGGTAGATCTATTACAAATTATCAGGGAATTTTTGAGGAGTTATTTTTCTTTCTATAGATAATGACTTAACCATTTTATTTGCTATCTTCATCCTACCCTGTCCACAGGCAGTTAAAACGTCGGCTGCAAATATCATTGTAGTGAAACTCGAGTCACGGAATCTGAATCGATTTTTGTTTTTTTTTTATTGCATATTCAGTTTATAATATAAACAAAATGATAGTTAGTGAATTTCGCAGCAAGGTGCGGCAAATAACAGAAGTTGTTGTCACCCGATGGTAACAATACAACAACACAGGTGCAATGTTTCAATAAATATAAGGGATTTAAATAAATTTAAAAAATTCATTAACATAAACGATTAGTTTGGGAAATCAAGAATTGAGGCATGATAATGGATAAATAAAGTTGGAAAGATATGAAAGGCTACGGATATTGTAAACGTGCTGCAGCTTCGGGCAATTCTTTCGTGCTTTTTCGTCTTTTAATGCTTATATCTTAAGTGTGTATTTGGCAGAACATAACAACGATGTTAAGGAGTTGTTCGAACATCGAAATACAAACTTGTTCTCACAAGACATCGATATATAATCGGCGTAGGAGAGCAAAGGGTTAAGAGCTTGAAATGTGTCATGGACATGTTTTTTTATAGAAAATAAATTTTTGGCTCTTTTTCTCGAGCACTCTGCAATACCAACGTCCTATTATCTCTAAATATTCTCCTTCTCATTCTCTCTTCAAAGATTTTATGCTAGAACGGAGCTCGTTTACTTCATCTGTCGAGGACGGAATGGTACATTTTATGTTTTATGTGCCTGGAAATTATGATGAAAGCGGCTATAAATGCATTATTTTATTGTTGAACTCCTAGCTAATAAATAGCAAAACCTTCGTCCTAAACTTGTGATTTTTTACAGAAGCACTGAAGGCTACCGAATCGATTCAGCCTCATATCCATTCAACCACCTTGTGGCGAATACTTCTTTTTCTATATCGATCAATGCAGAAACACTTTTTGAATAGCTCTAAGTTTGTCTGTCCGTCTGTCAATATGCTTTTTTTCCACCTTGAGACGGATTCTCCTTTTTCTATATCGATCAATTCAGAAACACTCTCTGAATAGGTCTAAGCTTGTCTGTCCGTCTGTCAATATGCTTTTTAACTCAACCTACAAGTCGCAATTTTTACATATTTTGACGAAATTTAGTACATCGACTTAGCTTTAAACTTTCTATCTGGCATATCATCTCTAAAAGATTTTCAAAATCATTAAAAAAAGGAAAGTCTAACCATGACGTGTATTGGATCCGCCTAGTTTCCAGTTGGCCCCTTTATGTAAAATATCAAAATATTTACATAAGTTTTGTGGCTTCATTTTTCGACCAGAAATGAAAAGTTAGTGTGAAAAGAATGAAAATTCGCTGGAGTTCGCATTTCGTATTTCGTCAAACACACGTTTAAAGCTTTGAAAAATGTTAGATGCTTTTTATCATAAACTTTTCACCATTGTTTTTATACTCACAACCGAAGGATGAGAGTATACTTTTGTTGTCGTAAGGTTTGCGTATATATACTTGAACAACATGAAATACTGAGTTGGTTAAGCCATGCCTGTCCGTCCGTGTGTCTATGGATCTGTATGGATCGCAGAAGTGAATATATCGAGTTCAAATTTGGTAGAAACATTAGAAATCTTTGGAGACAGGCTGGTATTGAAAATAAGCCTTAATGATCAGAACACACGCCCGTAGTAAAGCGTTAACTGAGCGCAACACCCTTTTTCTAAGTAAAAATTTTTGGGTTTTCATTCATTACTCACAAATTATAAAAGAAGGCGGGAGTTTTCTGCTTTAGCTTTAGAGAAAACGCTATTACTTATGTGCGAAAATGGAAAAAATCGGCCATATCCACACAAACTTGTGGGTGGATGTGTGTGTAAATTCTGTTATCTTCACTTTTATGATGCTTATTAATTATAAGGCAAAATGTTTAAAATTATTTTCTGCATTACTCAAACGAAGATAAATTATCAGCCTCAAAATGAGTTAATTCTAAAATACAAATATGAGGAACACCACGACCTGGTGGATTGATTTTTTCTTAATAATACCATCGATATGGATATCAAATGAAAGGACTTGAGGAGTAGAGAACGACAAGCTAAGTGTGTTAATTCTAAATTAATTATGATGGGCATTACGATATGGTTTTATTTTCTTAACAACACCTTTTAGTGAACAAAAGGTGGAAAATAAATTTTACCCAATTCACTTTTTTATAATCATAAAGGAAAGCAAAAATGTTAATTGTGCCCAGGCGAACATAACCCTTTCACTTGTTTGCATTGGCCTGCAATTCTCCAGAATCATAAAAATGTCCTGCCATTCTCGAATATTTTAATTCATTCCCTTTCTTTAAAGCATTAGTCAAAGACATTGTAAATCGCATCCAAAACTTTCATTGTTTTGGCATTGACTTCTTTTGAATTGATCTCAATGGACGTCTCAGTGAGTGCATGTTCAGAAATTCTCTTAAAAGACCATAAATAGTGTCTGAGAACTTCGCTTAGTGTAACCGAAAGGTTAGAAATCAACAAGTAAAAAACTTTCGATTATAACTTGCCAGTCTGGATTCATTTGGAATGGGCAGTCTCTTCAGGGCACTTGGAAAAAACTTAAAAATTCATTGATTATACTTCTTTGAATTAATGAAAATTCTTCTATATATATCTTACATAGTTGACAGGATCTATTCAGCCTTTAAAAAAAAATAAAAATTTTTTCTCCTCCTAACCAAACCATACATAATGTCGTTTGTTTCGAGAGTAAATAATTTTGAGGCGGACATCAAATTCGAAATACGGGGTTTGTAAAACTATTATAGATTCATTAATGCAGAGAGAAAGACCGCTGCGATCTATCATTTAGATGGTGAAAAAGAGGTTTGCCACTTCTGATTTCAAAATTGTTACTTAGAGTGTGAATGAAAGACCTTTCCCTCAATAAAATACTTAGAAAATGTTATTCTTAAGAAAAATGTTTTATACAAGTTTTTCAGGATCTCAAAAAGCTCATTTCTCTTGTCTTTCAAGAGACAAGAGAGTACGTCGCTCATGATACGATTCGACTTATTAACACCTTATCTAGCATAAATTTTCTATGTCCTCTTCAAGTTTCTTTTTTTTCTGCATTGAATATGATTAGAGTGCCATAGCCTATGAAAGGTCTTGATATAAAGGAAAATTTATCTTTTTTCAGAAGTCATATGGTTGGGCTTCTTCTATAGTTAAAATGTTGAAAAAATTTTTTTTTTTTATATATTCTGATTGCTGGTAGCGTCTTAATATTCGAACTATACCGATATATTAGTACTTTGTTCACTTGTTTTGATTTTTCATAAATTTTGTTTAGAAATACTTAGTTATTCGGTGTGTGAATTTCAGATTTATATCACATTAACATTGTTTTTGCTATCAAAAAAAATATAAAAATAAAAATTAAAAAAAAAAAAAAAAAAAATATTAAAGAATATTTGGCCATCAGTTAAAGTAATACCGTCTCATTTTAATAGAAAACAAAGAGGTGCTGGAATCGTTTTCTACTCAGACATTATTAAAAAAAAAAAAAAAAAAAAAAAAAAAAAAAAAAAAAAAAAAAAAAAAAAAACAAAAATTAAATCAGATTCTAATTCAGAAAAGGCTAAAAGAAAAAAAATAAAAGAACGTGCTCAACATTAAACAAAGAATTAAATTTTATCGATATCGAAGAACTATTAATTTTAATGTATATATGTACTTATATTTATATACACAAATGATTATGTATATATATACATACATATTTGAAAATTGTGCATAACGTAAAACTGAAATATTCTTAAAAATAATCCGCATATATTTCGAAAAAGAAAAAAAAAATAAGGAAAAAAAGAAAAGCCAAAAAAGCAAAAACAACAATAACATCAACATTTACAAAAATTCTAAAAATAATTTCTTGCTTTTAACAAAAAGCACATTTTTTTAATGAAAAGAAGAAGAGCCGAAAACATCTCTCGCCAATAATTGTGAACAAACATAATTCCAGCACGGAAATAATATATCAAAGAAGATTGAAAAACAATTAATTGAAATTGAACGTCAATCTCTTTTTAAGCGATATAAAATTTCCAAATTTACTTGCGTTGAGCTTTTAACTGCCGTAACTTCATTACGAAATGCATCTGTAGTTTACATGTCTGGTGAAGAAAAAAAAAATAATTAAACGGTAAGAATAAAATGCCAACAGACACATATGCATACCCGTATCTACATACATGGACACATATTTTTACATAAAAATCTGGCATCACTGACATGCGCAAAAGAGCCAAAAAACACTATGATCTGTTAAACGTCAACTAGCTGACATACCCTACATCGAATATCAATGAATACTTTATACGATAGATTAGGAATACGTTTTCGTTGCTTCGGATAAAGATAATGCTTTTCATCCAATCAGAAAAATATATATGGTTAACAGCAATGTAAGAATAGTTCTCTACTTCAATTCAAAATTCGAGCCACGCTATCAATTATCTTAACTTGTCTTGGATAAGGTTTAATGAGATTTTACTATAACTACTTCACCTATATATGCACCTCTCTTAAAAATCTCTAACACATTCGCTGTCATAATCTGATTTAATTTTTTCTTTTCATATGAGTGAAATTCTTTATTTCATTCCCTATCAAATTGAAAACGGGGAAGTAGAAAAGGCCCGCCACTAAACTCTTTCAATTAGCTGACCCCATAAACATCTCATGAAAATGAAGCACAAGTTTATTTTTCTCTCTCTCTCTCTGATTTTATTACATATGCAATAAAGACTTTTTAGGCGATAGTCAGCTGGTGCTTGTTGTTCTTGTAGCATTTATTACAAGTAAGAAGTGCGAGTGCGAGTGCGAATTCGCTCTCATTCGCCAGAGAGACCCTTGAACAGATTGAATTAATTTGTCTGCAATATTGCAGCCAGTTGGGTCGCAGGCTCGTTTTTATTACTCGGCAGTGCTCTTGAATCTAGTTAGATATGAGATGGCCTGTGTGTCAAAAACTGAAACGGTTTTGACGATGATGCGCAGGCAAGCTGCTGGTGAACTGCTCGATTCCTCTTCAACATTTTCCCATCTAGCAGCAGTATTGTTCACAGTTCTGTTATCTCTTATTCGGATACAGAAATCCCCCAAGGCATACACCTGTCCAATTGCCAGGATCATGACAATAGATGGAAATTGATAAACAATTGTTTCCAAATAACTTGAAATGAAAATAAATGAAAAGGATATGCCCGGAGAGAAGCTTGAATTTGCAAAAGAAGTTAATGCTTGTGATCAGCACATTATTCGGAAATGCTTTAACGATGCTTTTTCATTCACACCTACTTTCACCTCTAAAGAAATATATAGATCGCGCCATTTTTCCAGCATAGCGTTTCAGTAATCGAAGAAGTAGTAGGAAAGAGTTACGTTAATTTTGTACGAGAAAAAATATGTTTTTAAGGACAAAGCCCAGTTCATTAATCTTGTTCTCGTTTTTTTTTTTTTTTTGATCAGCGAAATATTTGATCCGGTTCGTTTAAAACTCTTTTACTGTCTGAATCAAAATAAGGTTGAAATTTTTCTTAGTTCTTTCACCCAAAGTAAAATTTACGAAACCAATCTCGAAGATATATATTTTTCAAGTATGTTAGACGATAAATATCGATTTAAAATATTTCCCTGCTCTCAAATCATTTGCAACTTAATTGGTTGTAGAAAAGAAGACAACCTTCAAAAGTAATTTTGAATTTTTAATTTTTCCCTACTTGGACGGCACTCGACACAACGTATTTCTGAAAATCTTGAAAATTTTCGCCCCAACTAAGGTAAAGCGCATACATTTTATTTAAAGTCAAAACTAAAGAACAACATTTTAGTTAAAAAATTCATCTTAATTTGTTCTGAATCACACTAAATAAAGAAATGTTATTATTCTTAAATCGTATACCGTTCCCTTTATGTCTAGTTTGGGATGGCAGAAAAACTCAATATTACTTTAAAATTTGATAGAAAAATTTTGAATATTTTCCAAGATTTTTTTTGTTAGTTTTACAGAAACTTCACCGGTAATAAAATATCAAATTTTACCTTCAATGTTCTGAACTAATCCATTACTGATAATTTTCATTTTATCATCGTTTCGAAATAATCCATTGCAATTGTTCGACCTCATCTATCTATGTCGATGATATCATTGCAATTGTTTCAAATCCCATAATTTAATAAATGTTCCTAAAAGTATGTTATTGTTCTCCAGAAAACTTTTACTAATCAAACTTTATAGTAAAACTTTTAAATCCACTTCGGATGCGACATTGTGTGCAAAAGCAAAACGAATTTAAAAAAAAGAATTGAGAAGCGATGGATACTGATTCGGCTCCTGTAAAGAAGGATTCATCGCAGCAAACTACTTTGCGACGGCCGGTGCAAATTGTGAAGAAACGTTCTGGACCTTTAGATGAAGCCATACAGCAAATAGTAGATGTAAGTAATGTGGCCACTAATGCGCGGAAAGTTTCAACTCATACAATGGTAGACCCAACGGATATGGTTAAGAGTCCCACAAACCCACAACCTATGAAAATATGCTTTTCGCCAAGAAAGACATCCGCGTACTCGCACCGATCCAGCAAGCGTACGTCAATTAAAGAGAAGAAGCGTGAACGATGGCTTTTTACTAGGAAAACATGGAAATATATGACCGATGCGGGACGCAAGCTCATACCAGATGGGGCAGAAAATCGCAAGGAAGATATTCCAAAAATTGAAGCCCATTTTCAGCAAGTTTGTAGTGCGGAGCCACGCTTTATATTGTGGAGACGTAAATCTTCGTATCCAGGCGCTTTGAGGAGTTCCAAGCGACGTCTGAAACAGTTATTGCAGCACACTGGACAAAAGTATCCCAGCCTCAGAGAGCAGGAAGATGCAAACAATGCGGATGTGATTATAGATTTATTACATTCTCATCTGGGCTTAGATGACTCGATTAAAACGACTACACTATTAGGAACCAAAACCGTTCGACCCGATCAGACATGTTCGCCTAGTGCTCAAAGACCAGCATCTAACAAATCATCATACATTTCCGGAAATAATGTATTTAATCGGACATCAGCTCTTTTAAAAGCTCCCGATCAATTGCAACCTTCAAGTCACATCGATCAACTTGTGGAGCGATTACGCTTATTGGCGCATAGTTCGGCGTGGCAAAGAACAATATGCATCCGGCCTGAAGCAATTACGTCCGATTTTCTTAATGACAAATTAGCCATGAAGAAAATTTATAGCGCTTTAAAGAAACAGCAATTGCATCGAATTCTTAACGTTCCGTCGATTCCATCCAAAAATCAAGCAAATCTTAAACATTCGTCTTCTTTATCATCACTGCTGCATTTCGGTAACTTCCAGCGGTCGTATTCGAATCGCAAAGGAAAAGAAGGTGGTGTACCTAAAGCTAGCACTGACTCCGCCACAGGCGCAGAGCCAGCAACACTAACAGCAGCAGGACAATGCACTTCGTCAAGTTCATCTTTGAGTTTCCGTCCATCGCCAGAAACCTCAACGCAAGTAACGACAAATTCGAGAGCATTGAAGAAAAAATCAACGCCAACTATTTCATGCAGCACGCAGACAACATTCATAGCTTTAAGTGAAATCAAGCGATTAGCCGCCGAATACAAAGATAAGAAAAGAGAACAAGCTCTGCTCAAAGGTAGTGTGGAAGATAAGTGCAACCAACCACGTGTACGGAAAAGTTCTTTGGATAACGAGGACATTTCGCAATCGGTAAGTGATACCATTAAACGTTACTTGCGCATGGCTCGCAAGAAAAGTGTTCAGGAGAGTCCAGCGAATCAGTTCAAATGCATTAATTATGATCGCAACTTGCGCAATATTCAAGCCAAAGGGGAAATCAATCCGCCGGGTATGGACGAGGATAATAGTAAAGCAATTCAAACATTAGATGCTTGGGCCGTAATTATGTTGGACGGTATACATGGACATGAAAGCTCTGAAACCTTAGAAGCTGCTCATCGCGAATGGCAGCAATTGCTCAATGAACGTCTACAACGCAAATTGCAATACGAACAAAATGTTTTGCTAACGGCAAATTTAGCTTATGGTTCCTCTCTATCTAGTCGCAGTTCATCGTCGGTACCCACGTCACCGACATCCCCACCCTTATCTCCCACGATAACTTCGCAAACGTCGTCATCATCATGCTCAACTAGTGACGTTTATTCAGCGATTAGTAGCAGTGGAACGAATGTCCCGCTGGCCCTGACAATTGCTGATAAAACTCACTCTGGAAATATATTGCATACAAGTTCGCAATTTTTATCGAATTTATGGCACTCTACGACAGCATTTTCATCACATACGCCCCCAGGAATAGCGGCAACAGGAGAAACAGGTGGTGCCTGCTCCAATAAGAATATAGCATCGGCATCAACGGGATCACTTTCTTCCAGTAAGTTTACTTTTCAGCAAAAGTTATACATTAACGCGTTCGCATTAAACACTTGAGCTAATAAATATTAAATGAGCACTAAAGGACCTTAATTATCCTTGCATGCATTGATTCCAATCATATATCCTGAAGTCTATATAATAAAAATCATTTTACTTTCTTATTAATCTATGTCCGCCTAAGCAAGAGGGATTTACGGTTTAAATAGGCGAATGTCTCAACACACAACACAAAGCGTAGATAATCCAAAAAGCTTTAATTAAAAAAAATGTTTCTCTGCAGAGAATGTGCTTGTTCCTTGTGGCCTCAGAATTAACAAAGACCTGCAAACCAAGAAAAAAAAAAATCCTTATTCCAAACTAACTCCATGTGCTGCCAGGGATCCGGGGTGAAAGGCAACATAAGTAAATATTAAGAAATTGAAAATTATAACCAGCCATGAGTAGGTTCTCAAAGACCTCCTCCTCATACGAAAGCACTCATCACATCTTCTATATATATGTAAAGCCTTAAGCCTTAACTGCAAAGATTTCGAGAAAAAAATCAAGCCATTATGCCATACACAAGAACAACTAGACATCAGCGACGCAGATTTATTTATCGCTAAATTACGATGCATTGTCTTAAGGGATGTGTTAGTGGTGCACGGGTATATACTTTTATGACGGAGCCTCTTTTTATTTTTTTTTTGCATTCAATTTTCCGAAGCCTATGCTCTGTTAACTCATTTCGTACTTTCCTTTCAGCAAACATGCAGAAGTCAAAATCATCTTCAAATGTTGGACAATTTGTCTCTCGTAGAATACAAAAGAATCGCTCGAAAAGTCAAACAAGGCCAGTTAGCTCGATACTTTCAAGTTATGTAACATCTGTCCCGGCTTTCAAATGGACACCTGCTGTAAGTATATTCCTCCGCAATAAAATAAAAAATAAATAAAAGTAAGAGAATTTTTATGCAGAGAGCCTCTGCTTAGAAAAAGATAAAAATCGAACATCATGGTCTAGGGTTTTATGCCATCTGTCCAAACGCCTTCTGCAAGCTATTGTTTAATAAGAGAAGGGAAGATAAGGGAAAAGTATTACATTTAAGTGCCATAAGCGTTAATGTAATTAATTTAATGCCGATAGTACACGATTACTATGCGACACATGGGATATTACTTTTGATGATGGGGTATAACAAATCTTTAATATGTTAGCCAAATTTTACAAAAACAAACAAAAAGCTTTTTCATGCTTAATCCTAGGGATTGTTGGTTTTTATGTAAAAATTTTAATTAATTGTTCTCGTTCCATACGTAAATACCTCTAAAAGAATACATAAACAGTAGATAACAAATAATAATAAAGAATGGAAAGGCGAGCAAGCCTGTTCTGACCGAATAGGCATGACATAGATACGCTTGATAATGTCGTTGCAAGACGTTTTTGAAATAAATCGTAGATTTAGCATTATCGGGACAGTAAATAAAGTTGTTGTTATTCGCTTAATAAACATTTGCAGAGATTAATATTTTTACACCCTACAACAACATGCGACACAAGGGCATGTTAATATTGGGCGGATGTCTACGACACCCAGAAGGACTTGGATCACCGATCAATACACAATCACTTTCTGAATCGATCCAAGTTTATCTGTCCGTCTGTCCGTCGTCTATTCAACTAACAGGCTGTATTTTTTAAAATATTTTGATGAAATTTAGTATGCAGGCATATTTCGGTCCAAGTATAAATCCCTTTAAAAATTGTTGGGATCCAATCACTTTCTCGATCACTTCCCTTATAATGCTTTATTATAAAAAGTCATTCTATGAATAATTCTATGAATTCTATGAAATAGAATGCTGTAGGGCATATAATGGTGGGCCGTGGCTCGCTATAGTATTTTTACTTCTTTTTATTCAATAATTAATTTAATATATTTTTTAAATAATCTTTTAATTCTCTTAGGGTGAATTCACATGGATATCCGAAAATGGTGACAAATTGTATTTGATGGATACACCACTATACACGTTATCCGATACAGAAGCTAAGTTATTGCAACGAGTAGTAATGGAAAAAGTCGGTGAATTCAATATTAATATCAGCGAAAGCGGCTGTAAGCATACACATGCATATTGGAACCATATGTTTTCAGTTTTTCGCTGCACTTGTTATACCCACCAGCAGGATGGGCAATTTGACATTGCGTTTGTTAATTATTGAAAAATGGTCATCGGAAAACTCATCAAAATATTAATACAAATATTCTGTCTGTCTACTTATCGGCTAAAGCCGGATATAAAATTCTATCTTATTCTCTCTTTTTAGACGCGGATAACAAATCGCATAAACGGCGAATTTTGGCAAAAAAGAAAGCTATGACCACAAGTTTATTTGACATAGGTAAAAAGGATTACAGTAAGTGAAGAATTCGATTTATTATTAACTATAAAAGTGTCTCTACATTGTTTCGGAATTTTGTAATTCCATCCAAATGACAATCTTTGGGAACTGCGTGTAGATACTTAGTATAGCAATAACTTGAAATTTATTTAACTGTATTTTCTACTTTTTGGATTAGGCTCCAATACGGCAATATTTGGCAATAGTCTCGAGTCCTGTGTGGCCAATGATAAAATACGTGATGGTTTAAACTTAAATGTTTGTTCAGAGAAGGGTTCCCGTAATTCGATTGCCTCTTTATTTCGCGGGGGAGTAGTTACAGATCCACTTAAATTCCATGATAACGTAAATATAACAACAACAAAAATTGAATGCAACTTGTTTTCGAAAGTAAATCATTGCAAATTTAGGTGCGATCCTGTGAAAGCTTACCTTCCAATGCACCGGTAGAGAGTGGTGGCAAGACTCGTTCGAAAACGAGTTCAGTAAGCAATTACTTTGGTAATCTCGGTAAATCTACATCGATGCAAAAATCTCGCAGTCAAACAGATATGCGTCGTAAAAGCCAAGAATTGGAAAAGAATACCGCGGAATACAACGAGAATCATGTCAAGGACTATGACGAGCAATGCGGTCTTGCAAAGCCAGAATTGAAAGTACCAAAATTTATGATCTCATGCCTTAATTATTTAGAAAAGAATGGACTCCATTCAGTCGGATTATTTCGTGTAAGCCCATCCAAGAAACGAGTAAAGCAAGTAAGCATAAATGTATTTCTTACATCAGCTGTATCTAATAACTGTTTCGTCAACTTCCTTCCAGATGCGTGACGAGTTTGAAAAAACTGGTAAGAAAAGTTTTGATGACAATACCAGCCCCCACGATGTGGCCACTTTACTCAAGGAATTTCTCAGGGATCTACCAGAGCCTTTATTATCAAATAAATTATATACACCATTGTTAGAAACTCAAAGTAAGCACATATATATAGGAATTATGATTTAAGAACATGCTACAAGATATGCTACAATATGTATTCTAAAATATGCTACAAGATATGCTACAATATGTATTCTAACATATGCTAAAAGGTATGCTATAATATTTATTCTAACATATGCTACAAGATATGCTACAATA
>KK502450.1:948491-974723 GCA_000688735.1 Glossina austeni
CCGGGAGTCGGCTCAATTTTTTTTTTTCTTATAACGACCTTTGCAAGGAAAGACATTTAGTAGAGCGACTGCTCGTGAAGATAGTCGAATCCAATTAAGTGAAGTTAAGACAGTATAGCAAATTTCATCAAAATATTTCATATATTACGATCTGTAGCTAGAACACAAATATACATGGCCAAACATCAGAGGAATCGACGTGCCTAAGTCGATTCAGAAAATAATTTTGAATCGATAGATAGAATAAGAAATCTCAAGCCCTTCTGTTCCATCGGATATGCGTTAAGAAACAATCGAAATTGTCTTTTGATGGATAGCTACACTCTTCAAACTCTGTACTGTGGCAAGGAGTGTTCTGGCAAGTCTTGCTTGTCGGAAAACAGAAACTTCCCAGCGATTTGCTGATTCTAATTCATGTCGTGCGAACGACAAAGATTTTGAACGTAGTGTTGGCTGTAGCAAGGTGCATAGTGCAAAATTATTCTCGATAATCCAAAAGGGAACTTATCAGAGATAGCTGGCATTATAAAGCGAGGGCATAATATTAACTGTTTGTGCATGAAAATTTGGGCGCGAAAGAAAACTGTTTTCCAAATTCGGATCGCGCTTACTCACAATGAAACAAAAGTACTGTGTCTCATGTCGTTGTATTAAAATTCCACAGTTGGCATTTTCTTTTGCCCTCGTGCCCTCAGCTATTTTTGCCTTTTTGAAGTTCTCAAAAAAGCTTGCCAGGTCCATATAAAAAAATAATCAGGTCATTGCGAAAATTGGGAGATATTTGGAACGGCTTGGATGTCTTTCTACAGAAAAAAACATCAAATTGTCAAAGATTTTCTGGACTAATTAAGAATAAAAAAGGTTTCTTCAGTTATTTATGGTAAGTCACGGTTATCATGGTAGACTGAAGGCTATCTATACCGTTTACACATTCATTTATCATTTCAATGTCACTTGAAAACTTGTTTCTACATCAAGAGTTTTTTTAAGCTTGCAATAACCAAAAAGAAGCTCCTCTAGACCTTATAAAATCCGATCGATTAAGAATTTCCTACTGATCAACGATACATATATATATATATATCGATTAAGAATTTAAGAAGAAAAATTAAGAATTTCCTACTGATCAACGATACATATATATATATATATACATATATAGGAAATTCTTAATCGATTTAGGCATCGATTTGTTCGCGTGTACGACGTGCATTGTTGACACTCCCCTTGTTGCCGATATCATCTTGAAATTTGATAAAAACATTGGAAATTCTTTTACACGAAAATGGTCAAAGCACACGCCTGCGGCAAATGAATGGTAGTGGGTCTATAAGACGCTGTTGAATATAAATTTCTTTGTCAGTATTAAGAGATAGAGTCGCCTTTTATTATGCCGATCGATTTAAAATCATTTTCTGAATCGATTTAACCTTGCGCGGCCCTATGTCCGTCTGGTTTTGTTGTGTTCAACCTATGGGTCACAATTTTTGAAAGATTTTGATGAAATCTGGTGCAATAACGTGAGTTTTCGCCCATTTCCCGTACAATGTCTTACTTTGAAGAGTCGAAGAATTCCGTTACTCGTAGTCGTCATTCATATCCATCGACTAGTTGGATAGATATTTCATTATTTTATCTCAATAGTCAATGCCATTGTGACAACAACAACAACAACCGGGCACTATATAAACTCTGATCAAAAACTGATTCTATTCAAAAACGCAGTTTTTACTTACAATAAATGAAAGCAAAAAACTTAAAAGTGCATTAAATTGGTAGTCGTTGAAGGCATTCTTTTATTCGCTGCAATTTTTATTGCGGGTGTTAACAGTGTAAACAAAAAAAATTGTCATTATAACTCAAACAGATAGATAGATATGCTCGTGAAAGGCATTGTGAATTTTGTATGAGGACTTCAGCAGCGAATAAAATGTAGTAACAGACCGTTGGCTTCCCGCCAAAAGCAGAAGTAAGGTAAACTTATTATTTTCTACCATTTACAAAATACAAAATATATAATATACATACATATATATATATAAACACTCACACATACAAATAAATACAAATTCATAAGAATTTCTAAGCATGCAAAAGTTTTAGCAAAAATTGGCTTTAGCAACACATTGAAGAGTCGAAGCTCTCTTATAAGAATGTAGTAAGGTTTGCCTGTCTAAGCTCAAATAATCAACATTTATGTGTATGTGAAATAAAGGAGGAGAGAATGAAATAAACGCAAATAGCTCTCTTTTTGTAAACTGGGCCATCTTAACAATACACACAACACGATATATATAAACAATTGTTTACTATTTTGAAAATATTCAGTTGTTGTTTTTCCATTACGTATTGTATGTTGTATTCGTTTCATGTACACGTACATACATATGCACAATAAATCTTAATAACGAATTGTAAGCATTGCCAGTGGGACTTTCTGCATAAGTATGAAAGCCCATTAACTGTTTCTGTTGGAGAGTGATCCATTTTGTTTTTTAAAGCTTATTTTTTGCGCTCATGCTTTCTTCCACATTTTCTGTCACGCTGAAAAAGACCTTTTTCGCATTGCGGTACGTACGTACGTACGTGCACTGCTGTTAATTTTCTTCCAGTGGGGAAATAAATTTTGTAAGTTTCATGTTTTTGTTAAAAGAGTTGGTTGCGTTGTTGTTTATTAAAGTTGTTTGACGAGCTGAGCTCATCGTCAGTAAAAAGCTTAGTATATAGTTTGCAATAGCAATTTGTATCTTAACGGGATGGATAGCTTATTTCCGTTATTAGTAAGTATTCGAAAAATTAAAATCAAATATTAATTTATTGCATATTCTTTGGATTAGCTTTAGGTTAGAATTTTACTTAAAGCTATGTAAAAATGAAATAAATAGAAAAAGATAACAGTGAGAAGATTTAAAAGTTGAACGATAAGATAAGATTACATTGACTCTACGATTCAACTTACACATGTCTATCCTCAACCTTTATGTAATGAATTTTTACGTATGTATGTATGAATGAAACTTTAAAAGTACATATTCATAGAATGTCACGTTGAAGGTATACTCAGTTTGTCAAAACATTTGCAACATCCAGAAGAAAGCTTCGGCGAGGCTACAAGGTATGTATAACTAACCGGCAAGTACGTCCATAAGTCTATCCATCTGTTTGTTCATCTGAGTATTTCTCCTGAGAAAAAGTACTTCTTTCCAATAATCTTAGAACGTTAACTAGACATTGAATAATAAGGAAGATTTTTTTTCCTTTAGCTAGAAGACTGCCTTAATTTCATTATAATAATCGTTTAAATTTTGTTTTAGATAGAAAAGATACGGTCAGGGAGATGCATTAAAATAAATGGTATTTGAGGAGAATTTGTGCGCTACATTTTTCTCTCTCTCTAAATTAATAAAAAAAACCGAAAGAAACCATGCCCAACTCGCTCGAAAATCGGAGTTGTTAACAATTCTCTGTGATTAGCGCGGTGTTGTGCACTATGAATTCTTTCCGCATGGCGAAATTGTTGACGAGGAATATTATTTGCATTTAACGATTACGAAATAGATTTGGAATAATCAAGAGATTTAAAAAAGAAAAAATAAAATTGGTCTTACTTTTTGGACACAGTAAGATATTGCGCAAACTCTTCTTATCTGTCATTAAGTCGCTCCGAACTATGCAGAGCGTTTGAGAAATAAAACATCTTATTCGTTTTATTATTTATTCTTCTTCATTTTTTATTTATTAACTATTTTTACTATTGTTTATTTATTATTCATTATCTATTTCCCATTATTCATTATTTGTTATTCATCATTTTTTACGATATTTATTATTCATTATGTGTTAAAGTTTATTTTTCATTATTTATTGCTTTTTTTTATTACTTATTTTTCATGCATAATGTATTATTATTAGCAATTATTTACGATTTGTTGTGATGTATTTATTATTTATTCTTCTTCATTTTTTATATATTAACTATTTTTACTATTGTTTATTTATTATTCATTATCTATTTCCCATTATTTATTATTTGTTATTCATCATTTTTTACGATATTTATTATTCATTATATATTAAAGTTTATTTTTCATTATTTATTGCTTTTTTTTATTACTTATTTTTCATGCATAATGTATTATTATTAACAATTATTTACGATTTGTTGTGATGTATTTATTATTTATTATTTATGATTCATTATTTATTATTCATAAATTATTATTTTTTTTCATTATTTATTATATATTATTTGTTATTTACTATTCATATATTATTATCTCTTTTTCATTATTTATTATATAAATTTTATTGTTCATTGTTTATTTTTTATTATTCATTATTATTAATATATTATATTTTATTATTAATTAATTGTTATTCGTTAGTTACAACATTTTATTTTTTAACACTTATATATATTTAATAATTTTAATATTATTTATTTTCCATTATTATTGTTATTATAAATTATTCACTACTTATTATTTCTTAATTATTTTTAATTCATTAATTCATTATTTATTATTATTAACAGATTATTATTAGCAGTTATTCAATATTTGTTATTTGTTATTTTTTTATTTTTTCATCACTTATTATTTTATTTTTCATTAGTTATTATTTAGTATTTTTTATTCAACAAATATTATGTAATGTTTATTATAGATTCAATATTATTTATTCCGTTTTGTTTATTAGTTACTTCTCATTACTTACTATTCATTATTTATTGTTTATTTATTTTTTTTTTTTTTAGTTTATTAATTATTCATATTTTTTTACGTATTACTTTTCATTCATTTGTCAGTATTAATTCTTTACAATTATTATTTATTATTTATAATATCATTTTATTATATAAAATCATTCATTTATTTATTTTTTTTATTCATTATTTACTATCCATTTTACATAATTAATATTATGAATAATTATTTATGTTTTTCTATTTATTAATTATTATATAGTATTTATTATGTATTTTTCAGTAATTATTAATTACTTTTTTGTTCATTGTTTATTATTATTAACTATTATTCACTATTAATTCTTTTCTATTTTTTTTTACTCCGTTTTGTACCTATTATTTTTGATTTATTATCATTAATAATTATTCAAACTTTTTTTTTTCTTATTTTCTTATTATTAATTTATTATTTATTATTCATTATTTATAATTTAATATTTGTAATACGTTCATGATTATTTATTGCCTTTTCTATATTATTTATTTTTATTAATAAAAATATTTTTTCATTATTTGTTATTTACTATTAACAACTCATTATTTATATATATATTTACTTTTTATAACTATAACTTATATAAGAAGGTCGACTACTAAGTCTGTGTTCGCGGGTTCAAATCTTACTACGGTATAGTTTACTGTGATCGTGCACACAACCGTTAGGCTATTGCCGTTGCCCTATCGCTTCTTCTTTCTTCACTTCTTTCCGGCCGTCATCTTACTACAGGAAGAAGTGACATCCCCTGAGTGATTGGTCATTGTTTTAACCATATTTCAAAGTAAACTCCTAAAGTGAATGGACTTTTAACCGAAACATGACCACGGCTTCTCATTGTGTTCGTGGAATGAGTCTTCTACGAAATATTGTTGCAGACTTGAGAAATCTTAACACCGAACCAAAGTTGCGATTAAAACAAGGAAAGGAAAATTTTGTAAATGCTTTGATGTACTTCGCTTGCTTTCTCCTAAGAATATATTGCCAACCCATTGAAAAGCTTAACATTTCCACTCTGTAAATGCAAAAATATTTCAATGGGAGTATTCCATGCCAAAGCTCCTGTATTCTATAAGCATAATATTGAGGAATAATAAAATTTTATGATTCCCTACAACACTACACACATAGTCACAAGGTACTGACTGGTACAAGGGTGTATAAACTTTGTGCGAACGTACGCAACACCCAGAAGAACTTGAAATAGATCTTTATTCTTTTATACCGATCGACTGAAAAGCACTTTCTGCATCGATGTAAGCCTGTCTGCCCGTCTGTCCGTCTTGTTTTCTTGTTTTCAACCTAGGGATCACAATTTTTTGGATATTGTGTTAAAATTCGGTACACTGACGTATTGTGAACCAAGGAAGAACCCTTTCGGAATCACTTTCTGAATCGATTTAAGCTTGTCTGTCCCTATGAAGTTCATCTTGGACATAGAGGTCAATAGATTTGGTACTTTTTTTGGTGTAATTCGATACACTGACGTATTTTGGCTAAAGACGGAACGTTTCGAAATTACTTTCCAAGCTTGTCCGTCCGTCCATCCTTTCTCGTGTTCATCCTACAGGTCGCAAATTTTTGAGATATATTGATAAAATTTAATACACCGAAATGTTTCGTTTGAAGGACGAATTCTATTGAAAATTTCGCGAATCGAGCCATTTATTCGATCACATCCCATATAACACCTCCCCTTTAAAAGTCGTCACATGATTACCTTTAAGCTCGGATAGTGTAATTATCTATAATTTCTGTTTTCATAAAACGAATTTCTTTTTCTTACAAATGCTACGTAATTGATTCAAAAACAAATTCATTTTTCCGTTCATTATTTATAGGAAATGGAGCGTAGTCGTTAAAGTTTTACTTGCCCGAATTTTTCAATTTTTCTTTCAGCAAGAAAACAGCTTTCATATGCAGTTGACATTAACATCAAAAGGTTAACTAAGTCATACATTTTTGTTAATAATAACAGCCATCCAGCAAAAAAAAAAAAAAAATAAAATAAAAAATGGACAAGAATCGCAAACTTAGAGCTTCTCTATCTATAATTAAATTTATGTTATAAGCTTGTGCATAGTTGATGATATGAAAATCGAACTTTTACTAACACGAATATGTTCGTTTTTTTTTTTTTTTTTCATCTTTTCTACATTGAAGAGCTTGAATGAAAAGAATATATAACTTTTACCTTATCGCTTATGCACGCTTTTCGCACAAGGAAAAGTTAGAATATAGTATTAAAAGCGTCAAGATTACGATGAGTTAATATTTTGAAATTTTAATATGAAAAAACTTGAAAGTATAACATGCAAGCAATACATGCATGGATTTGCGAAAGGAGCGATTGCTTTTATAATAACTTTCAGTAAAACTTAAGAACAAAAAGCCGTTTTCAGATTATTATAATAATCAAATACAACTTTTACGAGGGAATTGAAAACTTTTGCAAGTTTTTCATACCGGGAGTTAAAAATCGGAAGGGCTTTAGTAGGCTGATAATTTTTAAAAGAATTTTTTCTAAGTAAATAAGCTATAATCCCGTGCAAATGTATTGTATATATATATATATGTGTATATATCTAAGCAGACAAAGCATCAACTTTGCCTGCATAAAAGGTTCAATAGGCAAAACAGGCAAAAACCGCTCAACTATCTTCCTAAACAATGGGAAAAGCTAAAATTGATTAATGCTTCGAATTTTTGAAATTATGCGCATTTATCATAATAATATATATATTTGGATATTGTGCTAGCGGAATTTTCAATTTTAAGGTAATAATAAAATATAAGATTTTATTCAAAGATAAACGAGAAATGAAAAAAAAAAAAAATAAAAAAAATTAAACAAATATGAAAACGAATCGTTTATTAAGAATTTTGTGAAATAGTTTTTAAGCTTTAAAAAAAAGTTTTTGCATACAGAAGATTGACAAGAAACACATTTCGGTTCTCTCGTTCTTTTATTTTACTTTTTTTCATTTTTTTAGAGAGAGAGCGAGAGAGAGTTTTGCTCGGTATTACTTCCCCAAAAACATTTTTTCTACTTAATAAACTTGCAATGCAACCGCACACGATTGATATCGTTTAGACCCTCATAAAAATATTGAAGAAAACTTTAGATAGAAAAGGCTTTTTCAAAATAGCTTAAATCCGGCAAATAAAAAGGAATTTAGCTTTTCTCCCTCAAAGCGAAACGAATGTGAACAAGTAAACAAATAGCTGATTGAAGGAGAAATAACTAATGACAAGCAAGAGCTTATAAATCTCGTTTAAAAAAAAATACATTCAAATTTCATTTAATCGTTAATTAAAAATAATTAAAAATAATTAAAAATTTTTTAGAAAACATTAAAACATTTTAATTATTTAGTTACTTATTTATATTAAAAAAAAAAAATAAATAAATTCATAATATTTAACCAAAGTTTCCATCTTTAAGAATACGAAAATTCATTTACAATATATGCACACTCTGTGAAGATGAAAGCGCTGTTGCTTACATACCCGACTACATACAATCTTAAAGGCAACAACAAATTGACTTTTTAAAAACAAAATGGATCACTCTTTAAATAAAACAGTTAATAGGATTTCAGGTTTACGTAGAAAGACATCCGATGAGTCAGTTTAACTGAGTAAACGAAGTGAAAAGACCAAAAAGCTACATACAATGTAGAAAAAAAATTCGACCCATTTAGGGAAAGAGAGCCTGCTTACATACCTATATTAATATATACAAATAATTTATATATATATATATAAACATATATATATATATATATATATATAAAACTAAATACATTGTTAAATGCTTATGTATGCAAATAGCGGGAAACTTTTTTTTTTATAAATAACAAAACAAAAGCTTATGTAGGTGATAACAAATTTTAAATACTCTTCTCTTCATCGACACAAAAGAGAATTTTCGAAAAATTATTTTATATTAAAAATTTTTAAATTCTTTCATTAACCTTCACTTTGCATATTAAGTTCCGTAGTGAAGCAAAACAGCAGACATTATTGCCGTTGAAACGAATCTCGGTTGGTTGCTTAAATCAACTTTAAAAAATATATTTTATTATGTGTTTCGCCGATGAATGCTTTTAACGAACTGGTAAAGACTTAGTCCAAAGCTTCGATTCATATCTACCCTCAGTTTTTAAATTGTTCTTAGTATTATTCCGAACTTTTCGTATGGTTTTTTACAGCTTCTCAGCAACTGCTGACATATTTCTCAAAGTTTCTACTTCCACGTCCCCCTTTTTGCAAAGTTTCTCTTTATAAGCATAAACATAAAGTTAGTTAGATATGCGTTAAGCCTTAGGATTATGCTTAAAATTTTTTCCTATTTGTCTTATATGAACAAATCTCGCAAATACTTTGAAAATGGAACGTGATAAGCAGCAAAGTATTTATAGTGTAATGCTATGACATTCTAAGGATGTACTGCTTGCTAACTTTAGACTTGAATAAGATACACATTTGTAGCCTCTCGAACTATATGCAAAAAGACGTCATTCGTGAAAAACTTTCTACCTTCTCTAGCAAATTCGATGGCAGAGGGTGCGAAATGAAAGGCTGCTGTGATGACTGGTAGAAAGCGGGTAATGCTTAAAAATTTGCTTACATATGTAATGAAAAATTTGGCAGTAGAATTTCACAAGAGGTAAGAAGAAGAAGACTTCACAAAGAAAAGTGATTTCTCAACCCGATGACGTTCGGCAGCGTAGAGTCAAATTCGCCCAGAAAATGTAAGCAGCAGTGAACTAGAAGATGCTACCTCAGGCTGTTCTCATCAGGAATTGCTACCACCATAATTTTTCGTGACCCAAGCAGAGCTACGACTGTTATGTCGTGTATATGTATATCGTCTTTCCACGTATACGTATGTCAGAAGGCAAGTTGCTCTTCGGACATGGAATCCCTTATTCTGCGCATTATAAAAGTGTTGAAAAACAATGGAATACAATTTGAATAAAACATAATTTACTGTTTTCGTTCTCTAGACCACGTATGCTACAAGGTTATATTAAGTTTGTGCAGATGTATGCAATAGAACCGTCTTCTATCATACCGATCAATTCAGAATCACTTTCTGAATCGACTTAAGTTTGTCTTTTCTTCTGTCACTCTGTCCGTCCGTTTGTCTCCTTTCTTTATGTTTAACCTACAGATCTCAAATTTTCGAGATACTTTGAGCAAATTCGTTGAACTGACAGGTTTTGCCTTAAGGACGACCACTATTCAAAATGGTTCGATTCGGCCCATTCTTTCGATCAATTGTGAGCCTTGACCCACTATTGTATTTCTACTTGTTTTTGTTCAATTTTATTTAAAAATTGAGCGAAACTTATTCAGATTTCGAAATCGCGTCGAGATGCCCACAACCGATCGTAACAAAGTGCATAGGGTAAAAATAAGAGTGCTCGTGCTCAATATGCCTTAGGGAACCTCTAATTAAGTAAAGAAGAAAATATAATGTCGTCATTGAAAAAGTTTTTCACAAAAAAATATCTAGACAAGTCAATGTCGTCATCAACCTCTTAAGAATAGAAAAGTTTTCCCCTGGATTGGAAACAACACTTCGGCCCAATTTTTTTTTTTTGAGCTATTTTCACGTCCAATACATACCGCCTTGCCTCCTTTTCGCTTTAGCAAATAACTTGCTTTGCATTATCTAATAAATCCAAGTGGAATCTGAAAATTTTGAAAAGATCACGTCGCGAACAATTGTCTTTTAATGTCAGTGGGATTACAACTATGGCATTAACAAATTATTTAAGTGATTTAGTAAACTCACTATACACCGCCTTCAAAGCAATTTATCAGTTGAGTTTTTTTACAGGCTCATCAAATGCTACACTACTACTGTCCGCCCGTTTCTGAAGACCTAATAACAAATCATATTTTACACTATTTGCAGTTTGTTTTTTGTCTATACTGTTAAAAAACGCTCGTTAGCTCCGTAATAAACATAAGAAACAGCAAGCAAGTATTTTTACTACAACAGGCCACAGCAGTACGTTTCGTTTATTATATTATATATAATTAAAATATTTTTTCAATATTTTAAAAAATTTCATTTCTTTCGACTTTTTCAAATAAATCCATAATTAATTAATTAATTAAAGGTACTTGTTAAATGAAAATTCCATTTCATTCTATCTGTGATCCGATCCAGGCTCCAGGTTACTTACGTCAACTTTGTTTGTTTGAGTCAAACAAACAAACATTGTTTTTAATTGCGTTAATTTTATGTTTGATTTATTTATCTCGTCGTTCACGAAAAAAATTGTTTGAACTGTTGCAAACTTTAGTTTCTACATTAACGGAATATCAGAAAATTTAGACGGCAACAAATGTCACGTCAACAAGTTAACAAACATATACCATATATATATACCGTATAAACATAAATACATCATCATATATGTATAAATACAAAAGCAGAATTTCTCCTTCATTTATCTTTACACAGAAAAAAAAAAATAAAAAAATAAAAAAATAAAAGCTAGTTTATATAGCCATCCATATCGTATGTATGTGTATGTGTGTTTAACAAAGTGATGGGTAAATAAATTTACTCCAAATTTTCTCATTTCATTCTTTCAAAATATATTTTAAAATTTTTAATAACATTCTTTTTTTAATAAATTTTTAATTAAAAGCTATTTAATAAATAAGAGAAAAAGCTGTTTGAAAAATAACTTCAGAATGATGGGTAAAAAATGTTATCCATATTTTCTTATCAATGAGTTCAATAAAATATTTTAGGTTTTATACAAAGAAATTTGAGAAATTATTATCAGAATTATTCTTTAAATAAATTTGGGTCTAAAGATTTATGTATAAATAGATAAAGTCTGTCTGTCTGTCTGTCTGTCCCTGCTACAGTCAACTTAAAGTTCCAAATTTTAGAGATCTTTTAATGAGTTTTAGTTTACTGAAAAGTTGTCTCCGAAAGCGAGGGAAAAGGGAATCAATCGGAACACCGGGTCTCGCTGTAGAAACTTATTTTCCAGAATATTAAATAATTTTCAAAATATCTTAAAAGAAATCTATGAATAATTAGAACAAAAAATAATTGGATCGAATTTGTTAATTTTTTGAATTCCCCTAACCGTTCGTAAAACAAGTAAGTAAACCATAAGGTATACCACTTGGCCCATAGCTTTCGTCATAACAAACCATAAATCCGACTTTATCGCCATGGAATTGGGTGCTTTGCTTAGAGCTAACGTATATGATGCGGTATAAAAAATAGACCTATGTGATCCAAATTCCCCATGCTTAATTTAGTAAGGATCAAATTTCAGTATAAAATATTGAAAATTAGATCTTTTTGACATATAAAGTCTGATTTTTCATTAGAACCCTTATATGGGTCGCGATCAAAAAAATCTATCTACATGATCCGAATTAACATTTACGTGAAGCTGTTATTATAAACGAATTTTTATCAAGAAGTATTGAAAGTTAGGCCTTTTTACCATTCCGTTTCCATAAGAACAGTTATATGAGAAGAGATTCACAAAATTGCCTCATCCGATCTAAAATTTTCACATCAAGTTACGGTGCCGAAATGTTATTATTAAGCGATTTTTGTCGTGAATTTGTCAATTTTTACATGTGTGTGCAATATACGACTTAACAAAATGGGGCGTTATATGGGGAGTGGTCGAAGAAGTGCCACAATCCGAATCATTTTCAACAGTATTCTTCAAAATATCTCGAAAATGCGACCTGTAGGTTGAACACAACAGTACCTGGGTAGACGGACAGATAGATAGACAAGCTTACATCGATTCAGAAAATGATTCAATTTTTCATTTTTTTTATTATACAGAGAACAGAGTATATTAAAATTGTGCGGAATGTGTGTAACACCCAGAAAAATTTGAAATTGACCTACCTTTTACGATACCTATCGATTCAGAATCGTTTTTTTAATCAGCCTTTGAATCACTTTTTGAATCATATTTTCAATCATTTTCTGAATCATTCCCTGAATCGATAGATATAGTAAAAGGTGGATCAAGATCAAGCCTTTCTGGGTGTTACATACGTCCGTACAAATTTAATATACTCTGTATTGCAAAAAGGTTTAATTTTTAATACTATTCAGTCATAAAAGTAGTTTCTGCCAAATTTGGACCACGTCGATCATTCTATGGATCTGGTCCCTTGCAAAGATTCTTACGAAAAATAAGCTATTACATGGGCACAAAATCTAATTTTTAGTAAAGTATAAGAAAAGTGGTGAGACCTTTGAGGAGATTTGGCAAACGGATGATTGACAATAAACGAAAATGTTTATGATAACAAATACTTGTATACGTAGGGGGGTTTGTGGTATCATTTATCCATTCAATTTCTTCTTACTTTACTATGCATTTTCATTGTATACCATGGCCTTGCCATTGTTCTTCCTTTCACAAAAACACATACACATACACGGCGTTTATTTGATTACAAGTTGTAATGTAAAAATATTATGTTTATAAACTCGTAAGTAAATTTCTATTGCAAACGAAAAATTATAAAATTAATTTTTGACCATTTTGACCTGTCCGTCCGTTAGTCCTCATAAAGGTTCGGTACATTCACGTGAAATTTTTTAGTGTAATTGTGTGTGTAATGCCTGTGGGATAAAGACTGAAACACTTTTTAACATATATAGTTTTTTTGTCACATAACAGGCGACAAAAGCTAGATCGTAGACATTAGAGATCAACTTGGCGGGCATTCGCAAAAATAAGGAGAGGTAGCTAAAATTTACCACAAAAATTGTTAGATCGATTAAAAACGTGACAATGAAAAATGGGCATAATCTGTCCACCTACACACCGACAATGTAGAAAAAGCTAAATAAACCTCGGAAAATACCGAAAATTCTTTCCAATTTTCGTCTATTAATGCTGATTAAGTGAAAAGATTTCTGAAAAATTGCTAATCAAACCAGAGCCGCAGGCATATGCGGCCCAAAAGTGATCCCGATCGGTATACTAAAATGTTCACAATTAACGATTGAATAGATGAGTTAGCATTTATATCCCACTTTGTGTTCATTGGGATCTTTTTGATGCTCTAAGCTATTATTTGTTATTGAATTAAAGGAAAAGCCAATAACATGTAAAGATATCCACTTGTTTATGCAGAATTTTTAAGCTTGAAATGAAAAATCCATCAAATTGCCGGTTGCCGTCATTCTCTGCCTCTAACGTTGAAAATTTCTATTTGCTTTTTTTGATTATAATTCGGTTTCATTTTCAAAAATGCAAATGTACAAAAAATCAGATAAGATCTGAGACAAAATTTTCATTCGAATGGAAATTTTTATTTTAAAATTATTAATAAAAAAAAATAAAAAAATTAAAGTCCACCTGCCTGCACACAATTATATAAATAAATGTGAACCTTGCAATGGACGCAAGTACGCTATTAAATGAATATTTATAAACATTAACACCGTATACGTGTACAGATGGCGATGCAACAACAATTATTGTATAATCCAGAGAGAGTGTAAGTAAACATTTTTTAGTGAAATTTTCCATTAGGCGCACAGCTTTTAAAATATAGGGCTCTAACTTACGTAACTTTGACCGCATTTTTTCTGTATTCTTCTTCTCTGTTCCACATAAACAAGTGATTCGCAATAATCAAGCTAAACAGTCAGGCAACGTCATCAGCAGACCTTCTTCGCATATGTGTTTAACAAATAAATTCTAAGAGAGGACGACTAGTTAGGAATATATATATATACATACATATATATATATATATATATATAAGCAGGCATACGTTCTCATGCAAGCAGACACACGGGCACATATAGCTATAGAAAAGTATGCAAAAAAAAAGAAACAAAAATAAACGCAAACAGTAAACGAAACAAGAAATTTATACTACATAAGCGCATACAGGTATTGCGCTTGAATACTAAGAACGAGTACACTGTAAACCATCCACACAAACACCATACCGCCTCAAATGCAAACAAAATACATATTTTTAACTAATCCGAGTACTATAAGATTGGATGATTACCGCTAGATCTTCATTCTTTACGAATTCAATCTGTTTTTAAATGGCCGCCGGTAAGTCTCCGACCAGAACCAGAACCAGAGAAATTGTAATATTTAAGAAAAGTTTCTGCACTTTCAGCACTGAAGATCACATATATATCTGTACACATAGATAATCCAGTTCTAATTCAGTACAATTTTTATATGAAAAACTGCCCCGAAGTTATATTCGAACCCCAAACTCAGTATAATTTTTGTAGGAAAAACTGTCCCGAAGTTGTATTTGAATCAAACTCAGTATAATTTTTATATGAAAAACTGCCCCAAAGTTGTATTTGAATCAAACTCAGTATAATTTTTATATGAAAAACTGCCCCGAAGTTGTATTCGAACCCCAAACTCAGTATAATTTTTATATGAAAAACTGCCCCAAAGTTGTATTTGAATCAAACTCAGTATAATTTTTATATGAAAAACTGCCCCGAAGTTGTATTCGAACCCCAAACTCAGTATAATTTTTATATGAAAAACTGCCCCGAACTTGTATTTGGATCGAACTCAGCATAATTTTTATATGAAAAGCTGCCACAAAGTTGTATTTGAACCAAACTCAGTATACTTTTTACATGAAAAACTGCCCCGAAGTTGTATTTGAACCAAACTCAGTATACTTTTTATATGAAAAATTGCACCGAAGTTGTATTCGAACCCCAAACTCAGTATACTTTTTACATGAAAAACTGCCCCGAAGTTGTATTTGAACCAAACTCAGTATAAGTTTAAAAACCCTATAAAGTATGCAAATTCTTGGCCAGTTTCAATTCTGGAATACAATCTAAACATGTCCGTCTGTTCGTCTCTCCATCTCCTTGTTTGCGCAACTTTGTAATAGTTGTAGTAAATATTTTTAGCGAAAATGAAGGTATCGCCTACAAATTTGCAAAAGAATTTCGAATTGACCTAAACTTTTCAAAAGACACGCCTATAACGCCCACATACCTTTACGAAAAAAACTTTTGTTTTGAAACTAGGAGAAGTCAACTGCACTCATTCCATATTATAGAGCACGAAAATTTTATTCTTTTACTTCTTTTGTCTGTCTTGTCATAATGGTGATAATACTAGCAGTGCTAAGTGCGGACTCGCCGCACTTAAAATCAAATACAAAGCTTATGATGTTCACTCTTACATCTAAACGATATGAAATAAAAAAGCAATAAAAAAGGGAACTTTGTTAAGAACTTAACATTAACTTTGAAATGCATTTGAAATGGTTCTGTTATAAGTGCGCACCATACAAGTGAAGAACAAGACCCGATACAATTTATTCAAAAGTAATAACAAGCGACATTTAATAAAACAAAATCAAGTCGTAACTAATACTTAACAATACAGTCCGGAAATTGCAATTTTATTCATTACAAAACATACATACATATATATAGCAATAATCAAGCCCTAACAATTTCTTAAGAGTTATTAATAATTAATTTATTATTTTTTTTATTTAAAATAAAACTATGCACTGAAGATAGATTTCATTCAATTTTATGTTTACTAAAATTTAAAACAACAATAAAAATATTGCTACCTCCTCGTCTCCATAAAAAGTTTTCCGTTGCTTTGAATTTATTTTTTTTATTGTATATTGTATCGCAAAGCTAAAAACTTTTCCGTTAATAAATATTGGAAGAATTGAACTCATAACAAAATTGAAAAATAATTTTTCACTGGTGAGCATCAGTAAAGAAATCGCAGAACTAGAAGGAGAAGCACTGTTGAGCATAATATTATATTATACGTACTTACACTGATAAATTAGACTAATACTGATAAACAGAATTTAGAATTAGAATTATACCGATAAACACAGTTTATATATATATATATATAACTATCTATATAACTATAGATAGGTATTATAGATAGATTTATAGTATACCGATAAACACAGTTTATCTATAATACCGATCTATAATACTCGGTCAGTATACTATAAACTGTGTTTATCGGTATCGGTGAAATTGGTAAAAGATTTTCTTGGGATTTGCTTGTCTGCTTTTCTCACTATTTTTGATTAATTCGGCATTTAGGTGAAATTTTTTCGAAAATACTGGAGAATACAAACAAAATTGCCGCTGATTGGCAAAAAAAAACATTGCGCCAGTAGAGCACATTGCGCTTTATCAAGAGTTTCGTGATATTTACACGACTCTATATATTCTACTATTCATAACACTGGCGGGACCTATTCTAGGGTATAATTTTATTATCGGGGATGCACAATACGATCTTTACTATAAATAGGTTTAATGCGTAGAAAACCAGTTTCTGCTGTTCTGCTTGCGCAGTTTGGCTTATCTGACTCCGGGTATTCAGTATATAAAATAAATATAAATGTTCCATAGCCATTGTCGAGGCATTTTCGAATGCTTAATATGGATCCCTATAGAATAAACTATGATAGCAACTATCCTGTCTGAGGATTGTGCAGGCCATGTAAGGAGAACTACAACGTACTTGACTTTGGCATAAGCGCTTTTGTCACAAAGTCGAAGATTGTTAAACACTGAAACATAATGTAATTCTCTAAGAGTCCTTGTTGGCGATCAGCCAAACTATGTTGTAGCCGATAGTTGAGAGCTCGTTTCGTTTCACGCTCCGCACGTTAAAGAGAAAAATGGCCAAAATGTAGGCCAAACTCTACACAAAAGATTCATTATACTGAAATATTTTTCATTTTAAAATAAACACGGAAAAAAGTTATATTTGGCGGGGCCGTGTCTCGCATACCCACAGCCATGCTTTTCGAATTCCACTCTCCAAGTTCTCTTATTTGACGCCCATATCGCTGGTATTATTAAGAAAAAATTCTTCGATATCTTCATTTCTGCGACCAGGAGAGTGCCAACAACAAACACCACACAGACGGACAGACATGGCTTAATTAATTCAGAATATTTATACTTTATAGGGTCTCTGAAGCTTGCTTTTGGATTTCACATACATTATGGTGGTACATACCCCCATCCTTCAGTGGTGGGTATAAAAAAACTGGACACTGATGCAATGCCTTCAAAAAGTAATCCTATCCCTTCCAAAATTACCATAACCTTTTAATATACCAAAATACTAATTTTCGCCGAAATATATGAGAAATGTTTTCTTTTTTTTCATGCTTTACCCTTTTTAGCTTCAATGCATTCCCAATAGTGTTCAAATTTAAATGTTAGCGAGCCGACGATTTTATCAAAATATTGCGATAATTGCAAAATGTAAACAAAATTAATAAAAGCAATATAGTGGGGCACATCTCGCTGTAATACCCTACACTATATCTCGCTATATATCCTACACCAATTCACTTAGAGCAACTATTCATACAACCGTGATTCACAATGAAATATTATATGGGAAATGTATGAAAAATTGGTCCCATCCGAACCATTTTCAATGGGACCAAAACATGTCATTGTATCAAATTTCATCAAAATATCCTAAAAATTGCAATTTGGAAATTGGACATAAGCAGCCACGATCGACAGATGGACAGAAAAGCTTGGAATCACTTTCTGAATCGATCGGTATAATAAAAAAACTTGGATCTACTTCAAGCACTGCTGGTTATTTTTCCTACATTCGCACAAGACTTCACATACCTTCCAGTCGTGCAAAAAAAACTTGTTTCTTTATTTCCCTGGCACAGAGAAAGAATTGATTTTGCATGGAATAACTTCCCTGGCACAGAGAAATAATTGATTTTGTATGGAATAATTTCCCTGGCACAGAGAAATAATTGATTTTGTATGAAATAATTTCCCTGGCACAGAGAAATAATTGATTTTATATGGAATAATTTCCCTGGCACAGAGAAATAACGAAAGGTGAGGAATCCCACAAATTGATACACAAGTGATGTAAGATACAATTATATCAATAAGTCCGCTTAAATCGTTTCGGAGAATGATTCCTAATAATCCTTAGTATAATAAAAGAAGACCCTTTCTCTAGTTCCGCTATCTGGATATTGGTTGCACTAGTGGCCAAGGATAAGAAAACTCCGATGTGAAATATGAATAGCTTTACTTAACGAGAGAAAAATTAAACTGTTTTAAAAGTCATATGTTGTATGTTGCATAAGGTCACTCGCACATCTATTGGCACATATTAAGGTAGTAATTAAAAGTCAAATGGAAAGGCAAATGGAAACTTAACATAATCAAAGGTACTTCGACTTTCCCGTCATGTCAAGGAAAATATAACATAATAATAAAATGAATTTTCTATTCTTTGCGACTGAGCGAAACGAATCCGTACAAAATAAATTAATTTACTCTTCAAATACGAAAATTTGAAAGAAAAGCAAGCAATGACGTAACAAAAAATAATGCCCAAGTAAACGATAATGTATTAAATATGTATATAGTAGAGTATGTAAACTTTTATAAGTAACTTTTATTAAAGTTTACATTCACAATACACAGACATAGTCAAGTATTCTGAATACCTGGTGTAATTAAACATTCATACTATAATAATTTTATAATTTTAGAAAGTATCTGGCGACAGACAAATAAATAAAAAAGTTATTCCCGTCTCTCGTTTCTTTTAAATTTTGATTTTATGAAAAGAAAAAAAAAAACAAATACATAAATAAAACGTTTAAAATGTAAAAAGAAATTTCTATTAAATCTTGAGTAGAAGAAAAAATCTTTATGTTAGATAAATAAAATATATATATGTGTATATACATATATATATATTAATAATGAATTAAGAGTACTTCAATCGATAGCCGACTGAGAGTTTTTTAGGTTAATTTTTATAAGCACTCTTTTTAAGCAACCTACTAAAGACACTGTTAGTATTATACTCTTATCTATAAGACTTTTAAAATCGTAAAAGAGATTTTTTCGCTACCTTTTATGTATAAAATATAAACGAACAGGCTTTAAGAATTTTGAAGCCATAGCATGCACTTCCTATAAATATCTTACTGTTAACAAGCTTTAAAATGTTTTATTAGTATACTGTAAATATATATGAGTGAGTGTAAATAAATATGTCATTAAATAGAATTTTAGATAACCTATTTTCATATAAAATTAAGAAAACATGACTCTCATGAATGTACACTATGACTTAACATTAAATACCATTGACATACTGGTTTAAAAAAAAAAACAAAAAAAAAAAATGTTTATATAAATTTATTATTAATTTTTTGAAATAAAATTTTCTTAAATTTTAAATATAAAATACGATTAGCTAAGAATATCTTTGGATAACTTTGTCAGTTGCATTCAATTCTCATTATTTTTTATTAACACTAAACTATTGTGTAAGCCTTGCCAATGTTCCGATTAGTATTCATGCAAAATGAAAGAGCTTAAAATTTTCCTTTAAGGCTCAAGTGTTCGCCTCCGTTTACATCTATTTTGATTTGGATTTTGAATTTAACCAACGCTTGACTTTTTTATTAACACTAAACTATTGTGTAAGCCTTGCCAATGTTCCGATTAATATTCATGCAAAATTTAAGAGCTTTTAGTTTATTATTTAAGATTTTCCTTTAAGGCTAAAGTGTTCGCCTTCGTTTACATCTATTTTGATTTTGATTTTGAATTTAATCAACACTTGACTTTTATTTTATTGGTCGTCCCAGACAAACCAACTGACAGGAACGAAAGACTTGACAGATGAAATCAGGCTCCTCAATGATGATCCTTTGTTTCTTAAAAGGTGACTTGGGAGGACTTCTGCAGTAACGGTTGTTTCTAGCAAGAAAGGCAATCGGGTTTGATGAAGAAAATAAATATCAGTTTAAAACAAATTGAGTCGGTCTCTGATGCTTCACTGAGAGTAAATTTTTCGTTTAGAAGGGAACTTTGTCCCCGTAGGAAATCATTTGTTATCGAGCCACTTCACTTGCATATGCGATTCAATGCTTTACTTAAATTCCGTGTGCAAGCAAAACCATGGCAGGTTATAATAGGTACACATATTCCAACATATTTTCATAAGATATATAGAACTTGAATAATTTCTTTTTTTTTTCTTTCTTTCTTTTTATAATATGACGTGTAATACAGTGATGGTCCAAAAAAGGCAAGGAAAGGGAAGGAGGCTGATGGTTGTGTGTGCCCAATTTCTAAGTGTAATGACAATATGTCTCTTATGAATTTTCTATATATACATACGCGTGTCTCTCCCTGTGAAAAATAAGCGAAATGCCTGTCAATTAGCTCATGCGAGAACTTCCATTCCATTTTGATCGTAAAAATGCCTTTAAAATTCTTTCAATATATTATTTATTACTGAGAACACACAAAACAAGCACTGGAGGCATAGTTTTTCTTTTTTTGCTGAAGTATGGTCCCAGAGAAAGGAGAAACATAAAGGCAACTAAGCTTATCTGCTAAGTTCTAGTAAGAAAACGTGAAAACTGCAAAATATCTTGCATTGAATATGAAAAATAAGTCAAATAACTTGGCTTGACACGTTTACAGTGAAATTGCGGAAGTCTTTTGACATAAGTTAGGTCGTAAATTTCGTGACCTTGAATTAATTTGTGCTTTCTTTAAAATAATACAAAATAGTTTATGGAAAGTATTTTCCATCAAAGTATTTTTCCTATATTTCTGGTAGCATCGGAATATAAAAAAAACGGCCTTCGTACTGAAACTAATTTTTTAGGAAAATCGAGCAAAAAATATTCAAAGTAATAAAAAACATCGATTCCCCATATTTTGGAGGACACATAGTTGAACATCATTTCAAGAATGGAAGCACTACTCAAAGAAACCATAAATAATCGAAATAAGTGATAATCAAAAGAAGCGAGAGTTAGGCGAATGCAGAACATTTCACATCAATGCTTCTAACATTTCTTCGGCTCGTTTTTGATTACCTTGCAGTGCCGTTTCGTTTGTTGTAGCTGGTTTTTTTCTAATAATTAGCCTAAGCAACTCGGTTATTGATAACGCTCTTCAAAGCTGTGCTGAGAATATGATTAACCCTCGACGCATCACCAGGATAAGTAACGTGGACCTAGTCAAACCTATTCAAAGAACAAAAGGTAATCTTTTCAATGTTGAAGCGAGACAATTTATACTTTTACAGAAAGCTTAACAAGACAGTGTCGTTACGTGAGAAGATCACAATTCTATTCAGTCATCTTTTGTACTAATAACAGTCAGCAAAGGTCGAGTTAAGTTTGCCAACAGGAAATCTCATAAATCATTCAATTCGATATTCGAATTTATGAAAATGGAAAGACATATGAAAAAAACAATCAATACAAACTAAGGCTCGGAACTATCTTTCAGGCGTTTCTAGTGCTTCGTAGTCATCCTGTCCTGTCCTATTGACACGAATCCTCTAAAAGCATTTGTTGTTGATTGCTTCATTTATTGAGTAAAGTACTTGTAAATGAAAAGCAAGGCACAACATGGTCGATTTCATTGTTGGTTATAACCTACCGTTCACTTCGATTCATATCGCGAAAGCAAATCACGAAAACTGCAAGGAAAAATAGAATAATTATTTGTAAGAAGATAAACATCGAGTATCTTAGCAGTTTTTCTGCTGACTTTAATCTGCTTGCTTGCAGTATTTTTCTCGATTTTGCTCGAAGACTGCAAATGCACAAAATTGCCGTAATCAGTAAAAAATAAAAAAACCTTTTCATAAAATACTAATAAAACAACTCGATAATTTTACGAGTTTAGCGCCGAGTTAGTTGGCGTTGGTAGATCGTACTTCCTTTCAAGACTTTGAAAAGTCATCATGGCAGAGATAGCCCCAGATATCAAAAAGGCGATGTACTTTCCATCAAAATCCCTTAAGGTGGAAGGAAATATAAAACAGGAGGAAATATCTTCACTATATATATAAAGGACGTCATCCTCACCTCAGTCATAATTGACTTTTAATTGAATTATGACAAAGAGTTTGAAAACATTAGCATGCGTTCACTTATGAATAGTGAACGGGATTTATGCATAAATATAATTTTTTTTTGTTTACGTTATATGTACATTGACTGACTGGCTGGCCGGCCCACACATGCACACATTATTAGTGTTTTTTATTTACACTTTATTGTGATAAAATTTTCCAGAGTTTGCGTCATTCCATGTTATTTGAACAGGCTAACAGCATTCGTAGGCAGTATATGCATGATGACAGTGTTAAAGTGGTAATCGGACTCATGCATATGTGAAACGAATAAATCAATGAAGGTCGTTATTAAATTTCTTGTTGTTGCTTTTTTGTTTGTTGTTGTACAAATGTTGTTTGACTAGTCCATATGTTATTACTTAAAAGTTCATTGACTGAATTAAACGTGAACAGAACGTGAACAAAACAACAATAACAACAACAACAACAACAACAACAACGTACTTATGTATCTGTTGATGTTTTTTATTTTTTATTTTTTATTTTTTTTTTCTTTGCAAACAGTTCAATAACCGGCAGCGTGTTTCTATGTTTGCAATTTAATGTTCAATTTCTACTCATTCGTTTAAAAGTGCATAAAAGAATATTAAATCTCGAGTTGTGTAACACTTGTCTCTTTAACATCGCAAACGGTGTAAGTGAACAACAGCGATCTTGCAGAGAGCTGAATGCGCATAAACATATGTACATACACTATATACCTGTGAGCATAAATATGCTCAAAGTAGATAATGCTGACATTTTCGGAACAATATAGGGATAGAAAAAATCAGAGGTGGCCTATCTGCTGATGATTTTAAGTATCGAACACCAAACATTTGTATCGAATAATTTTCGAACAAATGTTTTGTTTCAGTTTTTCAGATTTAGCTGATATTCGTTTTTGTTTTTCGCTTAATTGGCAGAAATTTCAAAATCAGAAATTTCAAAGGCAGAATTTTGAAATCATAATCTAAGAAAACAGGAACGTTACCCGCCCCGGATCGTTTAGCTGCAAAGATTCCATGCTTAACTTTTATATGGTTTAAAAATGACATCAGCAGGTAACAATTTCAAATTTCGATTAAATAAAAGATGCAGTCTCTAACAAAAAAAGTAAAGAATCTTCCCAACAAACTCAAAAGTCAAAAAATTATATTCGCTCGCGGCCAACATTTTTATCATACCCATCACTGTTATCCTAAAAAAGACAAAAAAAGTAAAAGAACTGAAATTTCATGCTCTCTAATATGGAGCGGGCTCGAATGATTTCAAAATAAAAGTCTCTATCGCATAGGCGTGTCGACGTTGTAGGCGTGTCCTTGGAAAAGTTGAAGTCACTTGCAAATTTGTTGGCGATATCCTAATTTTCGCTAACGGGAGAATTTTTACCGAAAATACTATACAGACAGACAGATGGACGGATGAACAGAGGAACATGTTTAAGTGCACTTCCAAATTTGAAATTGGCAAGGAATTTATATACTGTATGGGGTTTTTGCGTCTTTCAAATATATTGAAAAAATTTACATTTGAATATAGTGCAATATAGGGCAGGCGTGATCAACTTTTTTTTTATTTTTGTAAAAGTGCTATAGCATCGCTCATAGAATATGCGTTCAAGTTTTTGTACATTTACGAGCAAAAGACTAACTTTTTATTACTTTTGAAAAACAGCGGTGTTCTCTGTTCAGATGGTGCTGTGATCGTGTCCTCCAACCGATTTGACTCATTTTCAAATACTAACCTGCGTGCAAAAATTTCCACTGCCAAATTTGAAGTCCATAGCTTCATTTCTGCGGCCAGACGAATATTTACAACAGACATTATATAGAAGGACAGGCGGAAAGACATGCTTAAATCGATTTAGAATTTGATGCTGACCAAGAATATATATATGCTTTGTGGGGTCTCTGATGCTTCCTTCTTTGATTTGACTGAATAGTTATAAGCAAACAAGAATATTATAGCCGGCAAGACCCGCCATTAAATACCTTGCAACACTTCGCCCAATGCAATTATTCGCTTGCCTTGGTAGTACTACAACAAAAATTACACATGATTTTCATGCAAAAGCATATTTTTCATGAAAGCCCGCATACTGACGGATGGAATAAAACATCAAGTGACGCGAACCCAATCGTAGCAAATTTAGTTCTAAATTTTTTTTTAATTCACTTCCCAAAAATTTTATTAGTTTTCAGATTCCTTAATAGAAAACTAAAAGTTATACTTTCTCTCCATGTAAAGGCTTGCTTTTGCATGACAGGCTTTCAGGGTGTCAAAAATATACCTGATCTGGTATCTATCTGATCTGGATTCCCTATCGTTAATTTTTTTTTGGTAAATTCCTACTACGGATCAATTTCCATCATAAAATATTATAAATTAAACCTTTTTCTGACGAGCTTACTATGCATGAGAAATCTTATATGGAATTGAGTCCAAAAAATAGGTCCACGTAGTTCAAATTTAGTCCACTTCATTTTTATGTCGATTTACAATTAAGAACAAATTTTCATCAGAAATCATTAACAATTGGAAAATTTCAGCCTATGAGAGTTTACATTTCCTGAGAATTGTTATAAGCGGTGCTATCCATAAAACAGACGTACATGGACCAAATGCGCTAAAGTTGATTTGTCTGTCAATTTACTGTTATGAATCAATTTCTACTATAAAATATTGAAAAAAAGAACCTTTTTGCCGTATAAATATTCAGTTTGCGTAGGACCGGTTACACGAGAGGAGGTTCAAATAATTGTCTCTACAAAACCAAATTTTTCATGCCAGTTAAGAACGTCGAAATACTATTAGTCAGCGACATTTGGCAATAGATTTTATATGTTGCCTATTTTCTCCACTTTTCAAAATTAGATGTTATATGGGGAAGCGGTTCAACATGGATCATTTTCCATAGTGTTCGGCCTTGGGCAAAAGCACGTCGATATATCAAATTTCGTCAAAATATCTTAAAAATAGCAACCTGTAGGATGAACGAAAGCAAGCCAGGGGGGACAAACGGCCAGACAAGCGTAGATAGATTTAGAAAATGATTCTGAAGCGATCGAAGTATTAAGGTGCGAATCTATTTTAAGTCCTTCTGAGCGATGTATATACATCCGTCCAAACTTAATGTACCATTGTATCACAAGTTATGTAAGGTATAAAGAGAAGAAAAATGTAAGAAAGAAGAGAAGAAAAAAATCCTAGTTGAACTAGGGCCGTAGGTTTGCCAACGCCAAACGAAAGTAAATCTTTATGATAATTTGCCTCGATTGGCTGCTCTTTTCTAGAGACCTATATATCTATATATCTATATATCTATATATCTATATATCTATATATCTATATATTTATATAACTATATATCTATATATCTATATCTATATATCTATATATCTATATATCTATATATCTATATATCTGTATATTTATATATCTACACATCTATATATCTATATATTTATATATCTATATATCTATATATTTATATATCTATATATCTATATATT
>KK502450.1:975683-1020130 GCA_000688735.1 Glossina austeni
ATCCAAAAAAAAAAAAAAAAAAAAAAAAAAAATATGTATATAAAAAAAAAAAAAAAAAAAAAAATAAAAAAAAAAAAAAAAAAAAAAAAAAAAAAAAAAACAAGAAGAAGAAGAAGAAGAAGAAAAAGAAAAACAAAAGACCTAAGCTAGTAAACAAAATTGAAGTAGACGAAGAGCCTGCCCGATAGAGGTAAATGCTTATGCGTGCAATATGCACTAGCAGGCACTAGGCAGGCACTAGCGTGATGCCAATTCAGTAAAACAGCAAGAAAACAATTGGCGTCAGGAGAAGAGGAGACAAACCACACTTTATTATTAGATAATCGCCTGCTAATGTTGACCAAACTCAAATTGGTTTGGTGTTTGGTTAACCAGTCTGATGGCGGATCTGTATGGCAGCAACAGCAACAGCAACGGCAACAGCAACAACAACAACAACAACAACAATAATAATAATAATAACAACTATCCTAGTAATCGCTTAGCTAGAGAAGACGGCGACAATGGCAAACACCAAACCAACAGCGCCAGTACGTAGCTATCATGAGATGGATGATTTGATGTTTGTATATATATATATTGTATATATATATTTATATATATATATATATATTTATATATATATACGTGTGTATACACATGGCCTGAATTTTCCCTGAATTATGTTTGCCTAGTTGTCTATTTTCCACAAACGTTAGAAAACTATTAGTTTATGATGGCCTTTCCTGAATTTCTGGAGTTTTTCTTTCTTCCATTAGATGCAACAGAAAACAGAAGAAAAAGAAAAAAATGAAAATAATAATAATAATAATAATAATAATAATAATAATAAAGTCATTATTATTACTTTAGTATACGTTCGTTATTGTTTGTTTGTTGTATGTACATTGCATTCCGCATATATATATATAAACGTTAACTAACTACAACACTCTCTACTTTATACTTAGTTGTTGTTATTTGTATATATATTGCGATGCATAAAAATAAAGCTAACTGTAAATAACGTTGTTCGTGAAATGTGTTTACATTATTGTCTATATATATGTATGTATGTATGTATGTGCGTGTAACTGGCTGCGTATCGATTCTGATGCAACGAATAACGAATTTACACACTGACGTTGATGAAAATGTCAATAAAAAACTGCTTTTGAATCCATTGGATTTTTCTTCCTCAACGATTGGTAACAGAACCGCAGCAAGTGAATGCAAGCAGCAAAATGCTTATTTGTTACTTTTTCCTTTTTTTTTTTATTTATTTATTTTTTTTGTTTTTTGCTTTTTTTTGCTTTTTTTTTTTGCCTTGAGAGATGCGCGTCTGCCTTTTATATATATTTTTGCACTCAAAAGCAATTTTAAACAAACCTTGTGGACTGCTCCTACCGACTATTGCAGCCGGGGGGGCAGGTAAACTGCATTTGAGAAATGCACTCGGTGTTGTTTATTTCGTTTGCAAAAAAAAAAAAAAAACGCAACAAAAGCAAAAAAAACATTAAATGATAAAAAGCAAAAATGCAATCTTCTCTCATTTTTACAGCCGGCATTCATCGCTTGCCTTATCTTTGCTCCGTCTTTATACCATATATGTGTTTAAACGTCAGCGCTTGCATTTATTGTTACACATCCAAATATAATGCATGCTACTCTCGTATTCGTTGTCATCACATAAATACGAATACATTTACATATAATTACATCAATTGTAAATTAATATAAAAAATGAAAGAATTATTATTTATATATATATATTTACTTTATATATATATATATATATATATTTTATATTTTATTTATATATATATATATTTATATTATAAAATAAAATAAAAATTAGTTATTATTAAGCGTTCATTTAAACTTTAAATCATTTAAATGAAACGATTGCTTTAAAGCTCTCCCATCATGCTGTACTCACTATCATAACATATGGGTATATAGAGAAGAGAAATTTTACATGTATTCAATGGCTTACCTTAGATAGAAGAGCTTGGTTTTAAAGGACTGGGAGTCACTTATTGTTAAACCAAGTTTATTATAAAATCAAACCCACCCGAATCTGGTTAATAAATAATTACTAGAATAACCAAAAAAGAATTCAATTTTTAACTTCTAACCCTCTGCTGGGCCATTAGATGACCAATTAAGCAAATCAACTAAATCAGCCCGAAAGTCTTCCTGTCCAAAATCCATGTCCTGTATTTAATAGACATAATCCCAAGGGCAATTATAATAGTTATTATTAAGCATTCATTTAAACTTTAAATCATTTAATCTCCTATCATGCTGTACTTACATATGGCTATATAGAGAAGAGAAATTTTACATGTAATCAATGGCTTACCTTAGATAGAAGAGCTTGGTTTTAAAGGACTGGGAGTCACTTATTGTTAATCCAAATATATTATAAAATCAAAGTAACCCGAATCTGGTTAATAAATAATTACTAGAATAACCAAAAAAGAATTCATCTTTCAACTTCTAACCCTCTGCTGGGCCATTAGATGACCAATTAGCCAATAGCCAAATTACGAAATCAGCCCGAAAGTCCATGTCCTGTATTTAATAGACATAATCCCAAGTGCGGTTATAATTCACAACCAATCAATCGATAAAACAAGAATTTGAAAAAAGAAAAAAGAAAAAGCATTGTACCTTTTCTGCTACGGGACAAAAGTTAATCGGAAAACCAAAAATTTCAAAAAATTTCTAAAACTGCTTTCTTCTGTCTTGAAAAGGAAAAGTTCACCTTTTGTCTAAAAGTTGATAAAAGTGAAGATTGTTGAACTGCTCTGGAAAGAAACAACAAATTTGCAGACAGCTTACGGTAACTTTTTTCAAATTTGTTTCGCATAATCAAATTCTTCGGTGAATAACATAACAGACGCATCATAAATCACTTCATAGTCTCATCGGAGCATTTTCTTACCACTTTTTCTATGGAATAACAAAATTGATACACAATCAACGCAACTATAACAAAAATACACATTAGTTTCTTTTATGATCAATGACCGATCACAATGTCCGTAATATACCCTTAAGGTGAAGTTGTCCAGAAAGGAGTTAATTGTTTCTCATGTACGTACATATTAAATTTAGACTCGTTTCTTTCAAAACAAATTTTATTATCGCTCTTGAAAGAGCAAAATTTTCGTTTAATCTCTTCAAGACCTTTCTTCGTTTCAATGCAGCCCCGTGAGGGATACAAAAACAAGTCTTACTTTTTTATATGATGCGAGTTTCTAACCCAAAGAAATTACAAATTGAGAAAATTTCTTGGAACTTTTCAAGGCAAGCACCTAAGCACTTATCTGCAAGAAAAGCCTTTGTAGACTTATCCACAAGGTCTAGGTTGGAATTAATCAAAAAATTTCCTATTTATCAAAACACTCCTGCAAACGTTTTGTCCAACTCAGGTGAAATCTTACACCCGATTCATGTTTTAAGCGCTAAACGCTTTTCCACTGGTAAAAAGTGAGGCGAATTCGCCTAAAGGAACTAAAGTCTGTAATAAGAAAAAAGTTTAAAGTATTGGATACAAAGTGGACTTAAGTCTAAGTATTAAAACCATGACATTTATATTCGAAAGAATATCAGTCACAAAATCAAGTAAACAGTTCGCAATATTATAGGCATTAAAGTACTAAAGACGAATACATGAGTCTGTACAAAGTGTTAGAGGCAAACATAACTCTAAGTAACTACATTATACACTTACTTACAGGGCATGGTCTACCACACTGAAAGTCGAACCTGCGATCACCGACTTGGAAGTCGTGAGCCTATCCACTGGACTATGCGGTAGCCCAAAATCTTAAAAAACAAAAAAAAACGAGCAGAAATTATGCGAAGATCGTGATTTCTTTGCTAAATCTAGGTATGTTTGTGAGTTGTTTCATCAAACAACATCTAAATATATTGCATTCCAATATAATGCAGTTTCGCTTGAATGATTTAGCTCTTCATTAGGATCATATTCACACATACATATGTATATACACATATTGGGCAGCCGCATAGCCGGATAGATAACAGTCGCTGCTGCCAAGTTCAGTGCGATTTGACTGCACATGATTTTTGCTATACCAAGGGCCCAAACGGTAAAGAGTACTGGGTGTGTGCCCATTAAGCTCCCACTCCTCATCTGTCCCTCTTTCCAAACCGTTTTACGCATATAAGGGCAATGCAAATAACTAAGAAAATTATTTACGAACGTGAGCGAATACCCATCAAGAAAAGAAAACGGAAAAGAGCTAAATTGGAAGGACGCGGATGATTTCTTCTATTTTCAACATAAAAAAAAGAACTTAAATCGTGTTTCTGTTGTAGTTTACGCGAAACAAACAAAAACCACAAAAAGCAGTGGTGTTCTCAGTTTTCCTCGTATAACAGTGTGGGCGTTATAGGCGCATCCTTACAAGAGTTTAAATCACTTCTATATCTTTTCCCAAATTCCTAGCCGATATCTGCATTTCCGCTAACGGAGGAATGTTTACCACAGATACTACACTGTTGGGCAGACGAACAGACGGACATGCTTAGGTGCATTCGACTGGCCAAGAATTTCTATACTTTTTCGTAGATTTATCTGCTGCAGTTTACAAGTAATGAAAGAAAAAGCAAGTTTTTATACATTTTGAAAAACAGAGGTGTTCTCGCTTTATGTAGTACTGTAGGCGTGTCCCTCGATCGATTTGGTCCATTTTCAATACCAACCTGCGCGCAAATTTGAAATTCATAGCTTCTTTTTTGTGGCCGGGATAATGTTTACAATAGACATTACACCGGCGGACAGACGGACATGCTTACACCGATTCAGAATTTAATGGCGATGTTTTGATTTTCATTTTGTCAACGTTGATTGGATATACGGATGGAAAGAGATTAGAATTCATATGCACGAATACGTGTGGACGGCGGCCGCTGACCACTTTTGTCGATGTGATTTTCTCTATAATTTTTTTTTCTAAGATACTTTTGAAAATCAAATATTTTCATTATGCATTAAAAGTGCCGATCTGCTCGGCCGAAGGAACTAATATGACTCGGCAAGCAAGAAATTTTAATTTTGCCTCCGTAAGTGACAATGTTGGCCGTTGTCGAATTGGAATTGAAAAGGGTTGCGAATAGCTTTTATGACTGACAAACTCCTGTGTGATGGTAAACGCTTCAAGTTTGCGAGACTTTAATTTAATTTTGTAGGTAAACTGTGAAAATCTTTATTAAATCAAACGCTCGTATAGGCGGAGAGACACACGTTGTTATTATCCCTTGTAGCACAAATCCCATTGAGTGGTTATATTTAAAGTGATAAATCTCAATTTTGAATGTTACATATGGAATAACGAATTTTGTATACTTTTGTTCACTTCATTTAATATTCATTGGATTTCATTGCCAAACTTGCAGAGCAGTTAGCAGTTGACTTTCAGGCACTCCTTTGCTTATGAGAGTTTATCGATAATGCAATAAAATTAAAAATAATATAAACAAAAGTAGAAGACAAAAATAGAATAATAAATATATTAACGTTAGACGAACTCGTGCTAAAGTCACACACAATACAATGACAACAACATTTAGAATTTATTTTGCTTTATATTCTTGCAGTGCATTGAATTTAGACGCGCTTTAGAATATATCCACAGAAATATCGTAAGCCGGTAAAAGTTGTTGTTTTCTTTGGTTTTTTTTGTTGTATTATTATTTTTTTATTTTTTACTTTTTTTTTTTTTTTATTATTATTTTTTCTCTTTTGCATGGACGTACGTGTATACAGCTACTTGCATTATTGCAAATGAGTACAAGGTGAACTTGATGCAGAATTTATATGTATGTACATACATATATATATACATATATACGTACGTACGTCCATATATATATATATATATATATAGGTGTTCATATATAGACGGATGATTTCAATTCATGTTTTTCTTCTTTTTACTGATTAAGAGTACACGAAAAAAAAAAAAATAAATAAATAAAAACCAAACGATATTTCCGTACAAAAGTTGCAAGCTAAAAAATCTGAGCTCCTTATGCTCATGTAACGTAAACATGCAGTGCGAGTGCACCGAACAATGAACCCCACAGGTTTTGAGTAAGTAAGACCCATAAATAATTATTGATAAATGTATTACAACACTAACAACGTACGCGAATATATCGCGTCATGAACGGATCTGGTTGTTGAGCTCACAACACATAAGAAAAAGAAAGCATTTTAAATGAAAAAAAAAAGAAAAAAAACCTTTAATGAAAGAAAATCTTTAAAGGACCTATGAAAAGGGAATTTGATGAACATAATCAACGCATACCTAAGAACATGCAAAATGCACGTACATAGCATGTTACAACAAAAGTATACAACGCTCTCTGGTTTACATTTTTTCCATTTTTTCTACTCTTATTGCCAGCACAGCACACAACTCAGTTTATTAAAAAAAAAAAAAAAAGGAAAAAAGAAAGTCACTCTAAACACTTTTGTTTGTTGTGTGTGTGTGTTGGGAAAAAAGACAACCAACAGTCAGTCAAATCCTTCATAACGTGCAGCGATTGAATTGCAGATGGAGAAAAACAAACAACAAACTATTTATCTGTAGGTGACAATCTCGCATACTTCGTCAATGTAAGTAACGACTTGTACTGAATGTTAATAGGCGCTCATCACAGCAGCCATTGCTCTACTTGCTCTATGTAAAATCTATCATTTTCCTTGTTATGTGCATTTTACTCTCATAGAGGATATGTGAAAACCTAAATAGGCGCTGGAGGAAGCAGAGAAAGTCTTCAACCAAATAAATATCTTTCTGGTGCTAAAATTTTCAAATTCCTAACGATTGAAATAGAAATTAAGAAATTAAAGCACTATACAGGGACGCAGTATGAAAGAGGGAAAAGTAAAAACACTGGACAGAAGCCCACTATTAAATAACCTACATCTACTTCAATAAGTAAAGCTATTCATATAAAGGCTTTTCAAAATAAGATTTTGTATGGGAAGTGTTCGAAGTAAGGATCCGATCTGAAATATTTTCAATAACGTTTATCCTTTAGCTAAAACACGGCGGCATACAAAATTTCATCAAGATATCTCCAAAATTTCAGCCTACAGATAAGAAAAGAAGGCAAGACAGAGTCTCAGACGGACAGATAAACTTAGATTGATTCAGAAAATGATTGTGTATTACACGATATGGATTTACCCCAAATCCTACGTGAGATATACGTTTTGCTTACGTCCACAAAAACTTGCTTGAAAGTGTGTGTAAGTACAGCGTACACGCCACGGCAAAATATATAAAATTTAGTTCCAATGATCTATTTTTCGCACTCAATGCTAACTTTTGATCTTTTAATCAATGTTTCAATCAAAATTCTAATATAGTTACTAATTTCAGGTAAACAGGGATGATATGCATTTATTTAGTTAGATAGAAAACATCGGCAAGGGTCCCCAGAGGGAATAGGAAATCGAATTGAAAAAGTCCGATAAGCTTCTATTCCCTAAAAAGAATTTAAACAATCATCGAAATTTTATTAGGAAAATTTCACCATATTTACCCGAAATCAATACATTTTTCGAGAGCACTCTTATTATTAAGTAAAGTCCAGGCAGGAAATATCTTTAAGCCGGTATGAGATACCTTACGCCGGTATGAGTTACCTTACCGGCATTAGTTACCTTACGCCGGTGTAAGTTACCTTACGCTGAAGAGTAGACAACATAGCTTTTGAATAAGTCGGCTTATGTCACTGGTGGTATACCTTACTTTCCCACTTTAATTTGATGGGTAGTCGCAAACATCGAACATGGGCAGCATTACTTTAATTTTACTCATCATGCTGCTGAATTATGGCGGATGATGAACAACGGTTTTGTTGCAATATCCAAATATTAGGTTGGGGAAAAGAAAACCATTTTTTCTTCTTCTTCTTATATAAAAATAGTGCAAGCTAGACACAGCGTTGACATCGATATCAAAGCTAAACATTCACCACGATTTAAGGCGGTCAAGTTGATTGAACCCAAAGAAAAATTTCGCTAAATAATGCTATTCACAAGATCTGATCTTTTTTTTTTTTTTTTTTTTTTTTGGTTGTTGAGTAAAGTTGGACTAAGCCAAGAAATTTGTGACTTATATGTCCGAAGTGCAATACTTTACCGACAAGATCTGATCTGATGAATGCGGAATGCTCTGCGTTGTATTTACTAAGCATTACTCGTTTTGATTATCAATTTGGAAGATTGGGAGGAACGAAAATTAAAGAAAAGAATATTAGAGAATAAAGTAATTAAAACACTCTCAGTGTTGTATTTCCAAATTGAAATCATATTGTTACGAATTTCCGCTTATCTAAGATACGGTTCGTATCACTAAATCGTGGCTATTATTTTCAAGAGAAATGCACTTCGGAATTCTTTTAACTCCAAGTTTCTTTATTTACAATCTATTCTTTAAGGTTCGGATTATTTACATTTTTCTTACTCTCGACTTCTCAACAGAACTATTATTACTCGTTAGTTGAATGTTCTCTTACGACTCAATGTTCTCGTATCGCTAACTCTGCCCTCCGCAAATAGTCTACTTATATACTGTGAGGACATTTCGTCCCTTTCCTTTGGCTGGGGCAGCTCAGCGGCCCAGGGAAGGAAAACCACAAAAAAATTTATATTCGCAGCGACTTGATCGTTCTTTTATTTAATTCATTCCATATAGCAAACTTTCATCAGAGTTTGTAAATTGTAAAGTGAGCCTAACTTCAACTGACTGGCTCGAGAGCCAAACTTCGACCTCTTGCCGGCTCGAGAGCCCAGCATTGACTCCCTCAAACTAACCTTCTCTAACCTACTCGTAACCTATACTTATTCTATCTTATGCTATCCCTAATCTATTCCTAAACTATTTCTTATTCTATTCCTGATCTATTCCTAAGCTATTCCTAAGCTATTACTTATTCTATTACTAATCTATTCCTAAGCTATTACTTATTCTATCTTAAGCTATTCTTATTTTAGCACTCCCCCTCCCCAGAGACGGAGAGTCCGTGAGGCCAAAACGAGGGTACGACTTTGGGTCCTCACAATACTTTTTTACAAGCATGTTACGATCACCTAACTTCATGGCTTCATTTTTAATCCGTTAACCTGCTTTTCTGCTAATCGTTTTCCTCGGCCAACAGCTGTCTGACGCGCCGCGCATGTGCATCTGGGTTTTTCTCTGTCTGTTTTCCTGCTAATCTTTTTCATCGGCCGGCAGCTGCATGAGGCGCCGCGAATATGCTCTAAGGAATTTATTACTTACGAAAATCAATTAGTTAGCATTAACTGGATTTGGGATTTTCGTAACATAATATATTTTATGCGATTTTTTCGAAAACAATTTTTTAAAAAGAAAGCAAGAAAAAAAGTGGAGCTTCTAGATAAATTTCTGCAGACATTCGAAATTCTTTTATTTTTAATTTCAAACGACCGTCATGTTACTCATATGAATTAGATGAATAGGATACGATTAGAGTACGATTAATCTTCGGCACGCTCAAATTGAGAGCAGTGTAAGTCGCATTCTTGAAAAACCACCGATCATATCACCGCTTTTGAACTGAAATCGAGAACTTTATAAAATTGAAAAACAGTTCCGTGCAGCGTTGAACATTCTCCGAACCGATTTCCGAATAAAAATGGGCTGAGGGAAAACGATTTGAATTTAAATCAAATTCAAGTAAAACGCATTTAAAAATTCTGTTTTAATTTAATTGTTGCATTTTATTATATATATAATTAATTTAATTATCATTATTATATATAAGATGATGATATGTATCAGTTACTTTGATATGTAAGACTTTTTTCAACTCTCCATATTCACCACCCAGAAGGTGCCCCATTCAAATATTCTTTAAAATTCTAAAGTGATTAACTGCAGGTACCTGAAGATCACTGGTTACTGATATTTTTTTTTTTGAAGAGCCTTTTTTTATTTAAACACTCTTTCTGACCGATGCTGAACCGGTTCGTGCCGAAAGGCTCTCTACATACAAATTTTTTCATACTAATAGCGCGTAGAAACCCGTCTGAAGGTCTTACAGCGTAACAAGTTCTTACCATTTTGGTCTAAATAGTTAAACAGAAAACACGAAAAAAAGGGAGCAATAAATAAAACAGACAAGAGGGAAAGCCAGGGAAATCAATTCAAAGACTGAGATTTTGGTAGACCACTAGCGTCTAAGCTAAGGCTATCGGATTTATTGAAAACTCTACCGCTCTTAAGATTTGAACCCACAACCATTGAGTTGTTTGTCGAGACTCTTTTTCCCAATTAGGCCACTCAGGCGGATAAGTATCATAAATTTTTATTATTTCATTACATATTTTAATAGAAAAAAAAAAAAAAATTTGTATTCGATTCTGTTAGTGTGAGAAATTTATATTCGATTATGTTAAAGTGTGAAAAATTGGTATTCGATTATGTTAAAGTGTGAAAACTTTATATTCGATTGTATTAAAGTGTGTGATAATATTGTATGGTATGTTTAAATTCTTTAATTGATATCAATATTTCCCATATTTCTTCCTCAGATCGCTTGTGGTCATCTCGTCTTATAGTAACCCGTGTAACACAGAATAAAAAAAAAAAAAAAAAAAAAAAAAATACTATTTCCGCCTAATCATTCATCAAAACTTCAAATAGCTGTTCACTTGGAGAATAGAAAAAATGTAGCGTAAGTTTTCTTTAAGTGTATCGAACTATTTAAGAGTAATCCACAGATTTGATCAAATCCTTTGGGTCAGATATACGAAATTTTATACCTCACACCACTTGCGATGGTTTATATTTGTGTGTGTGTGTGTGTGTGTGTTTTTTTTTTTTTGCTCAGCGAGCAGGAGGTAGAAAATCTTCGGAAGATACTGCTGGTTCTTAGTAGCAGCATGCACGATTCGCCATCCATGGCGCTTACGTACTAAAAACTACCCCCCCACACACTTCTTCTACCATTCTCCTCCGCGGGACCACTGTTAGGTATTACTTCGCGGAGGCTGATCGTCATTAGCACGCTGGAGCACAATAGGCGACTTTGTAAACACAGTGCTCAAAGAACTACGACGGCTTGAAAGACAGCGGGTGGAGAGCAGAGGGAGTGGAAGCCAATAGTGTGTTCCATTGAGGTCCCACCATCGTAGCGTGCTAATGACAACCAGCCTGTGTGTGTGTGTGTGTGTGTGTGTGTATGTATATGCATTCGCAAATAGGCTTAACTAACTCCGGTCATATCGATTGATTCGGAATCATTTTCTGAAACAATTTAAACATATCTGCCCATCTATCCTTGCGATAGCTGTCCTTATGGTTTTATGTTCAACCTATGAATCACAATTTCCGAAATATTTTTATTAACTTCGTGACACATAATCGCTCCAAAATAATTTAGAATTTTCAACCAATTGGAACACTTTAACTGGTTTAATATGGGCAGTGAATATTGAGGCATTCGATTGTGACCGAATATAACCTTAGTTATCTTCTACTTCTTTTTCTTCTTTTTTTTTCTTTTTCTTTTTTGTTTAACTACTTATCACAGTTTGAATACAAAGTGTAAAGAAAACATTCTAGCACTTGACCCAAAAAAGGCTAGGCTTCACTCAGCCCGCTCTCGCGGACTCGATATAGTTTAAAAAGTATTCGATAAATTATGGCATCTCACGGAATACCATTCAACTTTTTGACTTTTTTTTTTTCTTGTGCTAAAATGATTTATACAATTTCGCAGATATTTTTATGGTCATTGAAGCCCCAAAATATGATAGAACTTTTTCCGGTTATCATTGTTTAGTAAAGTATTTTTTAGGTTATTAAAAATCCGCTCTCTTCTTGCTGTTACATGCACGCGTCTTTGAAATTTGTAGCATTCAATGGAGCAAAATAGTCTTCGTGTAAAAATCGAATAATATTTTCGATTGGACAGAGATCCGCTTTATTGCCACGAGAATCTCTGGTGACTCTCAGACTCTTGCCGCCCTCGCAGAAATCTATTTGTTGCGTGACATCACGACCATTATAAACAACACGAAAATAATAATCGGTATGCGTGTCGCTTCTGTAAACCTCTATGGTCAACCGAGCAGCGTAAGCAATGAAAGTGTTATCGGTTCGAATACCAAATGCCGCAGTAAGATATTGCAAAGTCCAATCATGTCCTGCATAAAGTACAAATTTGGTGCGATCTCCGGAAATCATGCGCAGCATATAACTAACAATGTGACGTATCATGCCATAAGCACGTAGTAAACCAATCCGTTTATAATTGAGATGACGAGCTTCTTGGATCGATTGCAATGTCACAAAAGACATTAAGGCCGCCACTTGGGAACTTTCTATGCAACCAGTGGTCGAAGCTGTCGTAGTATCGCGATTTCTATTCATCTCTATATCCAACGCGTTAGAAGCAATGCCCAAATCATCTTGATCGATATTTATTACCTCATTTAATTCAAAATCATTAGCTTTTGTACTTGCTGCACCATTATCGGTTATATTTAAATCGCGGCAAGGCCAGGGAGAATCGTGACACATAATGGTTAGTATAGCATCTACCACTTCATTTGCGTCCGTAATACCATTGGGCGTATATTGCAGAAGATTACTGCCAATCCATTGCATAATGTTCGTTATAGCGGTTTGCTTAAGTAATTGTTGTTTTTGCATTTTCATTAGCAATTTGCGTAAAGCGTCGGCTTGAGGGCAAGCGCAATCACTAAAACAAAACGCTATACTATGGGATTCTTTGACATTGAGGGCCAACCATTTGTCGGTTGGCAAAAAAGTGTAGAGAAAAGCTAAAGCCGATTGAAAAGTCCGCCGCACCCGTGTGGTGTATACAACAACTTCATCTGAATTAAGTAACTGAGAATAGGGCGTAGAATTTGGTGGATTTCTGCCCAATTGCGTTTGCTTCAACCATAGACCCAAAGGATGGGCATATATGTGATGAAGTATTTCGCCAACATGCAACAATTGAGCGATGCCCCTGTCGACGAAGTAAAAGGTATCTGATTAAATTTCCTTTTTAAGCGTACGCTTTTTATACCCTACAGTACTTGTAGTACAATTAGAAAGACTTGAGATAGAGGCAACTTTTATTATATCAATGAATTCAGAATCACTTTATCTATCCGTATGTCCGTCTGTCTGTCTATTTATCTTATTTTCTTGAGTTCAGCTTACAGTTCGCAGTTTTTGAGATATTTTGATGAACTTCGGCACACACTAACGTGTTTTGACCCAAAGAAAAACGCTATCGGAAACAGTTCCGATCGAACCACTTTTTCGATTACATCGCTTGTAACACCTCATTTTGAAAACCAATAATATGAATACCTGTAGGGTGAACCGTGAACTACTTTAGTGTTTTTGTCCAAGCACAAGTTAAAAACTTGTTAGCTACAAAAATTACGCTCATGCTTTTAGTGAATCATAGGCATCTGTCAACTAATTTTAATAAATAAAAGCCTTTTTGCATGTTAACTAAATTTTTATGGTATTTGAGGTATAAGTGGTAAACGATTTATAAGAGATTTTCAATTAGTTTGAAACCTTTTTGTGATGAATAACAATTAAAAGCTTATTCCAGTTTTTAAATCGATTTTTACGACTTTACAGGTTCTATGACGAAGGAACAGTTAAGCGGAACCCCGCCCAGAATTATGAACAATTAGATAGTTTTTAATCCGCCTACAATATTACAAGAAGCTACACATTACGTGAAAGGTTTCCCACTTCGCGTTCATAAAGAAAAATTGTTCGTTCTTTTTCAAAAGAAACACACTAGCCTAGGCATTAGCCTATTGACATGCCAAGAGCCACGTTTATCAATATTAAGTGTTTACCCTGTGGCCAAGGTTGTAAAAGCCTGATAAAGTATAACTTCGCAATCTCAGTTTAACACTCAAGCTACCGCGTGGATCACTTTGACCTTCAAAAAAATCGTTGCATATCATTTTGAGTTCCAAAATTTTGTGGAGACTTTTATTTATAATAAAAGACCTTTCAGGTCTAAAATCAGTTTTTGTCATCTCCCATGTACCCACATCTACTTCTAGGAAAATTGGTCAATTTGACCCGTAACCTTTGTCGAATTGACGTAGTCGTAAAAACAGAGATAAGAAGCTGAATTTTAACACAAATATTCCTCGATCGATTAAGAATCTAAAGTTTCTAATTTATCTACGTACACAGGAACTAAGATAATTTTTTCATAGTTTTCGTCTACAGCTTTCAAGTCCGAGAAGTAGTTTCGGGAAGCAAACTATTCAAATGTTCACTACAACTGTCCGCAAGTTCGTTTCTGATCGATATGAACGATTAACGATAACATTTTATTTCCACTTTTGTAGTACCATTAGAATATTTTTCATCCCAGGCATAAAAAAACGCACTTAAAGGTCTTTTGTTGTAAACAAAAGTCACCAAAATATTTTGAATCAACACAAGCCTTCTTAACATTTTTTCTTTTTTTTTTTTTGAAGCTCCAAAGTTCAAATTGGTCAAAGTGACCCAGACTTACGGTACTTGTAGCGTAAATTTAATCAGATTTTATATCATTTCAGATTTGTGCTCACTTGTAAGTTAGTTGACCCAATAAACATTCTTTCTCAGCTAAAGGCAGCAGAGGAAATCCATGAAATGGCCCCACTTTATTCCAGTACATATGATTAGAGCCGGAAACTGAAGTTGAATTGTAAAGAAAACTTCGATACCTATAATATATCACATCTATTAAGAATCGTATGAACATTTTTTAATGTGACAAAAAGGAAAACGAAAATTTATAACTCACTTATTAACAAGATTATCGCCAGTTATTCCACAATTTAAACGAGGTATTGGCCGAACATGACTCATCGGACCGCGATCACCATGTCGCAGTATTAATAAAACACCTTGAAGTTTCCAACCATCCAGAATGCCACCATCATCTGCTCGAGCAATATACGTTAATGGTGTACAACGGGCTTTATATTTAACTAAATTCCGTAATTCAAGTAACGAAGACGTAGACGCATCCAAATTATTTAATTGATTTCTGCCATTTAAAAAATTCAATGTATAACCTAAAGATGTTGAATTTTGTCCGATATATTTGTACATGCCTAAAAGTTTCAAAGCACTACATACGTTAATCATGATCCGAAGACAAAAGGAGGACAAATTACCTGCTATGAGAAGAAATATCCATACACTCAATATCATATAACAATAAAGAGTGCGATGTTGTGTCGAAAATCGTATTAATTCCCTCAGCATCATCATCTTAATATATAGCTTATTAATTATATTATATGCTCATGGATGATGTGTTTTCGATATTTTTTGAATATTATAAAACATAATTAGAAAATCCGTATTTTGATGTTATGTCAAGTTATTCTACAAATATACGTTAAGGTAAAATATATAAGTATAAGCAAAAATAACGCAATCATTATTATTACAAATTCTACCACCTGCTGATGTATAATTTTAGGATAGATTTGCGTACTTTTTTTCTATAGGTTAAAAGCTCAATCAGCTGTTTATGCAACTGTAAAAGAAGGATACTTTTTATAAGCTCATGAGGTGTATTTGTATATTAATTAGTTTGCCTAAAAACACGCTTTTCTTTTATTGATAAATAAAAATGAACTTAGAAAAAAAAAAAAAAAAACATTTCCATTTAAGAAAACAAGAGACTTCAATGACTTAGTAACATTCAACAAAATTCTTCAAGTGAAGCCATTGATATATTCCCACTATGTCTATAAGATTATAAAATAGTACTAAACGATCTATGTGACGGTTGTGTTTCTCTTTTTGTTGAACCTCTGAAGTACGCAACGTTTAATAATATTTTCACTTTGAAAGCAAAAAAAAAAAAAAGGAAAATTCGTGTATTCGAAATATTCCGCTTTTAATTTTCAAAAAACTGAAAAACCAAAGCCAAAAATTCATTAAAGATTATGTTTCGAAAGTTGGTGCTGCAAATGGTTTATGAAGATATCGATATCGTTGCAATCACTTCAAATTTTTAAACGACACCCAACAGATTTCGGCAAATAAAAAAGTTGAAGACGACCTCGTTTACTTTCGGAAACCTGCAGTACTGAACGATCTCGATTTTCACCATAAATTTATACTTATGTTCCACGGAGTAAAGCGTAGATCTGGACATGCTGTTAACTTCATTTGTAATAAATGCTTGTTTTTCGAGTACTGGCGGAAGAATTATGTGAAACAAGACGACAATCTAACGATTAAAACATAAAGACGATAATTTTGAAGTTTACAACTGATGTGAATTGCACTGGAACTCTTTTTTTTTTTCTAGTGTAAAAGGTACGTATCAAATGTTTGAAATTCTGAAATAATTTGTGCTGTTGCCTTACAACAGTTCTTGCTGACATTCGAGACTTTCATCGGACAATCGGCAAATCAACAGATATTTTACCAGAAGGAAATTTTGATAAATCTCAAGTACTTCAGTAAACTTCGGGAACGCGCGCCACATCCGTGAGCAGTTAAATTGGCACCATTGCTGGCTTACGTGACCTGACCGAAGAGGAAGATAATTTTTTCCGGGGGTGAGCGGTCAAAAAATAGCAAAGGACCCAATAAATAACTTAATCCTCACCTCCAAATACCAGGAGCGGGCGTTCTCAAAACAACAGGCGAACGAGGCGTTCGAGAATCTGCGCACAGGTTAGCTCAGCAACAAAGAAGAGAGCTATCTGCGGCGGATATCTGTATCCGGTGAGCAGTAGTACAAATAGTTTATGATATGAATGTTGTATAAGCCTAAATAATAGGTAGCTTGTTAAGCATAGTGTGTGGAAACACCTAAAGAACGTACATTCCTTCATTGTAAAGCGTAAAGCGTAAATAAAACATTTTCAAAGTAAATTTAATATTTCAGTTTAAACTCTTCTTAAAATCAACTTTTTTATTTAAAGATTTGCTCGATATTAGGTTGACATAAATAAAGAGTGCGACTCTTCTAAACTCTTCTTAAAATCAACTTTTTTATTTAAAGATTTGCTCGATATTAGGTTGACATACTTTGTACTGCAAGGTAAAAAAGGAAACTTATTTCGCTTCCCCAAATTAGTTTAATTTCCAATAGTATAGAGCTAAAAACGCGCCAATACTGGATAGAGACCCTAATAGCAACCAAATAGTCTTCTGAATACCATTTTGCAACTTTCTAATCGAAGATGAACTTTGTGATGTTTGTTCAAACTTCGAGGAGATGATCTAATAATATTTTAAGAAAAACATATTTATATTGCTTTACAGATCTTATCTTAGCTTACTTTTTTCAATTCTTCCAACTCTCCGTTCACACCATTTGTGAGGCTATATAATTCATTAAGGGCTTCCAGAACAAATCGGCTAGCAAAGGACTTTTCACCTAGAATAACATCGTCCGGTGGCAAAATCTGTAATTTGTAGTTAGCAGATGCTAAACCGGTACGCATAAACTCTAAGTGCCCGCTAGCATTCATAACAATTTTGCGATTATAAGTCTGTGCTTCTTCTAGATGGCAAATGCTGAAGAAAACAAAAACGCTATAAGAAATTGATCAAAAATAATCTTTAGAGAATTATGCACACTCGTCATAGGTGGGATCCTGATTAGGTAATTGAGAAAAATAATCCAATAACTCCTGTTTCTTTGTCTCGTTTTTGAAACCAATCAATTCGAGATCCTTTTTTGTTAGAGATCCTAAATCGTTATAACATACGTTTTCTGCCACAAGCTTCTCTACGGCTTCAATACCATTGTCAAATTGGGTCATAAGCCAGGTCATCAATACCGCACGATTGGCTTGTCCGTTTCGTTGTTTCCCCTTACGACCGCAATGTAAGAAACCATTGTTTCCTTCGTAAAATTGCCCTTTAGTTCGAAAGTTTTTATTTGCTTCTAATTGTGGTGCACTAACACATGACATAAAGTGGCCTTGCATCTTAGCCAAAGTTTGACTTTTTTTGATTAAAATTGTGGAGCGATCCTGAGTTTTGCAGTTACAGATATTCCGACCAGATTAATTTGAATTTTACACCATCTGTTTAAGGACAGGAACGTTGTAAAGTTAGGCGAGAGCAACGCGTTACAAGCCAATAAAAAAAAGGACAGAAACAAGAGCTTACAATCAAATATTGTACGGCATTGCCACATGATAAAAACCAAAAAAAATATATATATATATTTCCTTCATAATATATATACTTCCTGATATAAAATTAGATTGCTAACATAGATTAGAATAGTACATTAAATATCAATATCCGTTTGTCTAGATAGATAGATAGATAGGTAGATAGATTTTAATTCCGAAAAAGCTAAAACGATTTCTGTTAGTAAGGTCAGCAGATGAAATCCCACTCATATGACGTTAGACTGTGTTATTAGAGTTTGATTTCACAGGAATTGAAAAATTTCTCAGAAATCTATGATTGAGACATTAATTTTGGAAAGAGTTCAGAGCGATTAGTTGTAATTTTAAATTGAACTTTTTCTTAACAAGATTGCGAATCTTCTGTGGATTTTCAGTAGTAGTAGAAGAAGAAGAAGAATCAACTGTTAGTAACTCGCTGAATAATCAAGAAGAAGAAATTTGTAAAACAAACATTTCGCAAATTAATTATAATTATATTTTTACATTTTTATACAGTATTGAACTTATTTTAAATGCTATTTGTAAAATTGAAGTTTTTAGGGTTCCTTTTTTTTTGCGATGTACAAACTCTGTACGCAATTGTGAAAAATTCAACAAAATCGATAACACAATTTCCTACATCTCACATCCCTAGCTGAAATTGCAAATAAAAGTAAGATTCTCATAAAATGTTGTCTACAGATTACGTTTTATGAAACCGTTTACCATTAAATAAAGTGAAAGTTATCTTTAATATTTAGTAAAAATGATCCATGACATATTGTTATCGTGCCTTAATTTGCACTCAAAACGTTTGCCAATAGAGGAATTTGTAGTAAGTGTAACCTTTGGAAAATTTTTCAAACTTTGATACCAGAAGAATTGTCTATGCAGGTATCAGACGCTGTCTCAGCATTCTTACATCCATGTGAAACGAAAATTATGGATGACATTATAAAAATCGTAAATCTCTTACGGGACGTTGCGAAATTTTCAAAAATTTACGGAGCGAATCAAAACAACACTAGCATTGTGGAAGCGGATATTGGTAAAGTAGCAAAACAAAAAACATAACAGACATATTGTAGTTTATTAAAAAAATTTTAAAATAATTGCAGAACCTCTACAAACTGGCTTGTATTTGAAGGCATTTGTAAATGGTATTGATGATACGCTCGACGATTATGTAACGGAAGTTTCCGACCTTGAGAGACGTTACATTCAAAACCCTACTCATTCTTTAATGTTTATTTATCAGAAGCTGCAAGAATATGAACCGTTAGCAACACATCTAACAAAGTTGATACGAGGAATTCGAATGTACAAATTGCATGGCTGTACTATCTTACAATATATACAAAAGAATTGTCTCCATGGTGACGCTCGTATTTACAAGGCGATGAAAACGTACTGAAAGTATGCATAAGCGTTTTTTGGAAAGTATTCATTGTAGATTTTTTCCCCATCGCTAGAATTCAAGCATCTGTAAATGCAATATTTCTAAAGCAATTGACCCATTGGATATTGTACGCGAAACTTATTGATAGTCATGGTGAGTTTTTTATACAACCATCCGAGACACATAATGACAGTGCAAACGAAAGTGAAAAGGGTACAAGTATTGGCAGCAGCAAACATACCACAACTTCCTTATCCGTAAGTTTTTTTAAAAATGTATCTGTTGCTCTACTTTAACAGCCATTATTATTACTATTATTTTTTTCTAGGAAGCGGCTAGCAATTATGCTGATATATGGCGTTACGAAATTTGTTATGATTTATTGCCTCAATATTTATCATCCAGTTGGGCTGAAAAAGTTCTCTTTATAGGTCAAACAGTTCTTATTTTTAAGGTTAATTCCCACAAGTCAGCCAAGGGAGTTCACACGTGGAATAAGACCGAAAACAGTTTATTCAAAAATGAATTCTGTTTGTGGAATGAAAAGGAACATATTTATTTTAGCAAAATACAGGACTTACAAAATGATATAGATCTAAACGTATCCCATTATGAACGAGTCATAGATGAAATTAAATTATACGTAACTGCTCGACTATCTGAAATAGCAATCAATCAAGCTGACCTAGTACAACAATTACGGTAAGTTACATTTTATTTTAAACGCCAACGCTGAACTTAAGTAAAACTTCGGTTCCTTCTTTCGTAATGGTTATACGGTTAATGGTTATGGTCCGTAATATGTTTCTTTCTCTTCCAGATTGGTTAAAGATTTTTATTTAATTGGCCGCGGAGAATTATTTTTGGAGTTTATTCGCCAAACTTACGTTATCAATAAAAATATTGATGACGAAAATAGACTTCGAGATTTTGTTAAAGCCTTTGAGGTATCTACATGTAAATAAATCATTCTTCAGAAAAAATATCCCTTATATTTTATTTATGCATTGATTTTATTTACAGTGCGCTGCTCAGGGCGTAGGCGTTTCAGAAGATTTGGAACAATTTTCTCTTTGCATACCCAAGACAAATTTGGATGTCGATGAATCTACTCATGAGTTCGGGTTTTTTCAATTAATTCAACTTCAATACAAAATTAATTGGCCACTTCATTTATTATTCTCTCCGAAAGTGATGGAACGGTACAACGTATTATTTCGCTTTCTACTCCTTATTAAAAAAATGCAGTATGATTTACATATGAAATGGTATCAGCACACACGGGAATCGAAAGCGAATGCGCATAAAGCAAATCAAAGCCAGATAATTCATTTACGCAATCAGCTTATGTTTTTTGTTGATAATCTTCAATATTATATACAAGTTGACGTATTGGAAAGTAAGCCTAAGTACATATATCCGAAAACTTTTATCAAATTTTTTTATCACACACACACAGGTCAATATAGTATCCTTATGAATACTATATTGAATAAGGCTGATTTCGAACAAATCCAAAGAGCTCATAGCATTTTCCAAGCGAATGTCTTATCATTGTGTTTCCTATTGACTGATGTAAGTTTTTAAATTCATAAGCGTAAAATTATTTTTACTTTATTTACTTACTGTATTGTAGGAGAACACAAGCAAAACGAATATTCTACAGTCGACAACACTTCATTCTAGTAATCCTGTTTATCTTATAATTAATGAAATTTTTCATATTTGTGAGGATTTCTGTAATTTAAAGGCCGAAGGCGAAGGTGAAGAAAGTATCGAGAAAAACATTAAGGAACTGGATGAGAGGTAAATTGAACTGTTTGAATTTTTCAGCAGACAAATATGTTATTTGAGAAAATTGCAGATTTGGAGGACTAATTGAGCAGCTTATAAATTTGTTAGTTGGTCTTAAGGCAGCACCCTGTACAACGCCATTATCGCAATTGTTACTACGGCTCGACTTCAATCATTGGTTCAGTATTCGGAGAAAACGAGAAAGTTCTTAAATAATGTTTCTTTTTTTTTTACAAATTTAAATTTAAATGTAAAGATTGTTCCAAAAGCTGCCCGCATTTAAAATCGTAAGCGCTTAATTTCCTCCATACGAAAATCAGTTCTGTAAGAAAAAATAAAGAAGGAAAGATATGTCTACCTTAAGGAAAATTATAACCATATATCAATTAAAAATGCTTGCCTTATGGCCAGCTATTTAATATATATAACAAGTAAGAAAGTTATATTCGGCTGGGGACGTAAATCGCATACCCATCACCATTAAAATCTTTGGCGTACCAGGTTGCGATAAAATTTATCTTTCACATTTTACTTCGCTAAATGGTAATCCACCATAATTAATTTGGAATCAATACACTCTTCCCTCCAAGTTCTTTTATTTGATACCCATATCACTGGTACGATTAAGAAAAAATGAGTCACGACTTTAGGCGATGCTGTTCGCCATATAAATAGTTAGGCAGATAATCTTCATTTGAAGAGTACACGAAATAGTTTCAAATATTCTGTCTTGTTTGGCTTATCGGGTATGGACGATCTACTCGTTTTTGTACGTAAAGAGTAGACTGTTTCGTAAAGTAAATGTGAAAAATTTCAGCCGTTTAATTTTTATAATATGTGAGCAAAAACCCACAAATTTTTGTGAAGAAAAACGGAGTTGCTTCACTGCGGGTTTCTGTTCCGACCACTTCGGCCCATTTTCTATACCAAAACCAAAAGCTTCCAATGTTTCTGGCAAATCTGAAGTCGATATATTCATATTTGCGACCAGGAGAGTCCTAACAACAAACACCACACAGACAGACAAATATGGCTTAAATGAATTCCCAATTTCACGCTGATTAGGAACATATATGTAAACAAAAAACAACGTGAGTGCATATACCCCCATCTTCTTCAGTGGTGGCTACCAACCTGGATAAGAATTTTCAGCAAATTTCGAAAAAATACGGACGTTTAGCTTTCCAGGTGGACATTATTTAGATATACATACAATTTACATATTCTGGGAAGCAGATAGATTCGATTCTTCATCGAATCCATCCATTAGTCAATGAAATTAGATTCGAAAATCATTTAAAGCCCACCTTAACGTTAAAATTGTGCGGACTTCATTTGGCGTAATGCGCCACGATGGTGACTCGCTGGAGCCTTCTGGATCCCAATATTCATTAAGCTCCGATACTTTTTCCAAATTCAAGATTGTCGCAATTTGTGTTAATCGTGTCATTTTGTCACGTACAGACCAAGACGTCACGCTCGCTAAATAAGCACCTAATGCACGAATTTCTTGATCCAGAACCAAGCCACCTAACTGTATTCACGAACGACAAATGAAAAAAAGAAATAACGAATATACAGTTAGAAATACAGCAAACACCGTTGCGTATACTTACGCGATTGAAAGTGCATTTTTTGATAGCCCTCTCCAGACGAGACGTTAACTCGGTTGCTAAAATGCTAACTAAAGCATCGTAATTACGTACAGTTAGGATCAGTTTAAAAGAACTGAGCAAACCGTCGATCTGAACGATCAAATATTGTACAAATGTCTCTCCGGCTTCGTAAGCTGCCAGCTCCTCCTAAACGATTCGAAGATAATTCCTTGCATTATTAAAAACTAATAGAATAAAATTGTTGTCTTGTACCTCGCTTAAATGGTGTTTGTAATTAAGATACTGGTCCACCCATGGGTGTAGGCGTGGCTTAATAGCACTTGAACGTAACTGATGCATACCAAAGTCGACGCAAGCTTTTAACGTATCGCGTACGGATTTTAATTCAGCCACGCAACTGTCAATTATTTGACGCTCTACAGTAGACATGGCGGGAAATGTTCCAACTATTTCTTGTTCCATTGTTAACCAAAGTGTTTCGATATACTCAGTCGACATGTCTGCATTATTTAACTGTATCAAAAAGTTTACTCGAGCTTTTTCCGAGTCATTAGACTGCAGCTTACCCTGCTGCAGTGTCGTCTGTATAGCATTATAAGCCTGAGCCAAATCGATGTAGCCCGAAGGATAGCCGACTTTTAAAGGCGACCGTAAGGCATTTACGAAATCGCTTTCCAAACATGATGCCGCGTTATTTATCACAGCGCAGGTCCCATTGATCGATTGACTGGAGAGAGCACGTCTTATAGATTTGCGCACTATAAAAAACACATCGTCCACCATTGATGAACATTGCTGACCATTCTCATAAGCATCTAAAGCAATAGCCTTAATTACACTTCCTTCCATGAAGTATCTAAAATAAGTGCGTGCATGTCAAAAAAATTTACTATGTTAGAAGACAAAACTTACTTTTCCAAGAGTAAGTATATTGCTAGTAGCTCTTGCATTTGCCGACTAAGATCACATTGACCTAACAGTTTGCTAAGTTTGTCCATTTTATCTTGTTGTTCATTTTTATCTAAGGAACAAGCTTCAATATCAGCCTAGACAGAAAGAACCAATTTATTATTAGATATTAACTAAAGCGGATAAAATTCTTGTGGATTTATGTACACTACTAACACTATGACTACAACAAATTATTTACCGTTACACGACGTTTCATAAAGCGAAAGTATAACTCTGCTCTGGAATGCATAAGAGTAATTTCAGCTATTATTGCATCTAAATCTTTGGGATTCAATTTATCAATTGATCCGCCTGATGCCTTGCGATAATGTCCCAATGACGGTGAATTTGCAGAATTGGTTTGCGAATTACGTATACTTTCGTTAACTTGCTGAACGCGAAGCGAAATTTTTCGGTTTTTATTAAATTCCAAAATTAAATTTTTTATATCGAGATCACATTGACGTTGAAGTACAGTTAACATGTGTAACATATGGCCCATGCCGTAGCACGCTTCTACTATGGGTTGATTAACCTCCATGACACGAGCAAAGTTTTCTAAAAGAGAAGTTAAAGCGTCCGCATACGCTACAGGTAGCCGCTTTTCCGCTTTCGCGATGTCTAATGTGTTGTTCAATTCTTTTTTAGCTTTTGCGGATAGTTTCGTGCATATATAAAAGGAAAATTTTTCAATTCCTTCTTCATGACGGCCAAGTAAAGGAAAAATTTTGAAGAATCTTTCTACTGAGGCTAAATCATCTTTTTTTACAGCTTCGTCAAAACGCCGCACAACTAAATCACGCATTTCAACAGTTGCAGCTTCGAGGGTTTGCACGGCCTCACTTACTGAGCTGACTGAACCTTGAACATCATCTGCTGTACGTTTTAATAGTTGCAAATCCATAGATAAAAACCGGCTTATATGACCTGCACCTATTTCGTAATCTTCATCCTGTATTGCCTTCTCAACACCTTGACTACAAAGTTGCAAATCAATCAAGTCATGAACCCGTTGCTGACATTCAGACACACGACTTCTAGCCAAATCTAAACGGCGAACTTTTGCACTCACTGACTCCGCCAACTGAGCTGTGTGTACTATTTGCAAATCCAACTTGTTGGAATCTTTGAGAACATCCTGCAGTACAGATAAAGCCTTATGAATGCCATTCATTTTTGCTTCCACATGATCCTGTTTTGCAAGAAGAGCCTCCAACTCGATATTGATGCACTCCTATTTTTAACAATTTCTAAATATAAAACTAATGTTGTTCGATAAAAAAAAAACTGACCTCTTTTCCCTTAATTAATTCTAATACCTCATCCACCTTCGCAGACGTAGAAATGTCTACGTCACCAATTAATGCCTTCACGTCCATACTGCTTTACTGCTGCTGGACTAAATTTCAGTCAGTAATGAAAGCGTCGCTATTTAATTTTCCATGAACTCTTTGTATATTGAAAACTTTTCACTCGAAAGGTGTAAAAGATATATTATCAACAACCGAAAATTCGCTGAGATACAGTTGATTTATTATATGTCAACAAATAACGTTAAATAACAGCTGTGTAAATACTGTTGCCATATATAAATTTCGTTTTTCTTCATTAATTCGAGCTGAACAACAATTTACTAAGATTTTTTTTCATAATTTAAAGTCAATTTTTATGACTCTTTAGAATTATATATCATTATATAAACTTTATAAATATATATTATTATTATTAATATATATTATTAATATTATATATTATTATTATTATCTATTCTCGCAATATAGGAAAAGCATAAGATTTAAAAAATTAAACGGGCAATTCAATTCATTGCACATTTAACTGAACAGTAGGTAGGCTGACGCAAAGAGACGTTATTCCTATTTTCGGTTTGGGATTTCAAGTTTGCCGACCTTTTAGAAAACTTTAAAGTTATTTATCTAATTTATTTTTATTTATTGGAATTTGCGATAAACGTAGAAAATAAATTCTTAAATTTCGAAATTGTTTCATTCCGTCCATTCCTGTATTTATTTATTGCCATCGGTGGTTATTTGTTAAGCATCATCGAAACCAAAGAAAAAATATTGATCATGTGGCAACGTCTAAGTGGACTAAAAACGCGCGGCGCAGAGTACAATATGACAAGAATTTTATATAGTCGATGAAGACTTGCTTTTCTTTTACTTTTATATTAATATAAAAATTTTAGGAGTTTGGTATTATTCCGGCTGCATATTTCAGATATTTTTTATTACTCGTAATTTTGTGTGATATATATAGCAACAACGAAACACAATGAACTCTGTGCAAGTAGATTTGTTCGATATAGCAAAGCACATGCTGGATAAATATGAATTGGAGGATTTGTCGGCGCCCGACCTACTTGAAGTAAGTCATCAATTATTTCTATCAGTTCATTAATATTTTGCGACTACTAATTTAAAGATGGCGGGTGTCAGTCAACATGGTATGGCAACAGCTAGTGGCCTCAACGATTACGATTACGAGACACTGTCCAGTTTGTCAATGGGCCATAAGCAGTTAAATCAAGTACAGACCGTAAACAAAATTCCTATACCACCCGAAATATTAGAACATTTTAAACGTAAGTTTGCAAATAACGAATATTTATTTAATGATAATATTCATTTATTAATGCAGACATAAAATGCCATTGTATGATGGGGCTTTTTCCTGAAATTGGACGCGCATGGTTGACTATCGATTCTGAGATATATGTAAAATAAATTTTCACAACCATAAATAATATGCAGTAAATTTAAAAATTCCCTATTTCTTCATAGATTTGGACCTACGAACAAGTGCGCGATGTAGCCTATTATGATGGATTAAACCATTTAATTGTGAGCGTCGGTTTGGCAAAACCAAAGGCAGGTGTTTTTATAAACGATGTTAAGTTCCTTATGATATTAGCGACTCCAATAGAAATAGTAATTTTAGGTAAGTTTATATGGTTTGCCATTTGCTCTTATTGATTGAAATTTCTATTTTAGGAGTGACATTTGGGGATGCAACAAAAACTATATCATCACCTTCGCGTAATATACCGAGCAGGACCACATTCCAAGAAATGCAATTGATGAATAAACCCATATTTATAATAGGCACTGACAATGTGGCCATTAATGTTGTACAGGGTAGTAATGATGGCCGAATATTTCTTGGAGGTCGTGATGGTAATCTTTACGAAATTGCCTATCAGGCAGAATCAACGTGGTTTGGAAAAAGGTGCAAGAAAGTGAATCATTCACAAAGTATTATCTCATACATGGTCCCTAGCTTTTTAAAAGTATTTTCAGTAAGTATTCCTCGTTCAATTACCCTTCCTGCATTGTTGCTTTGAGTTTTTCTTTTTTTTAAGGAAATTGATCCTATTGTACATTTGGCTATCGATAACAGTCGCCAATTGCTATATGTTTTAACCGAAAAGGGTTCTATCGAAGCTTGGGATATGGGTCGAGACTGCAACACAATGCGACGCATAGCAAAAATCACACAGAATGATATTGTTCAAAGCGCTAGCAACATTGTCAAGTACGTTAATCAACACTTGGAAATGAGAACAACTTCAAATATAATTCTTTTGTTCTTTTTTCATACAGAACAGTTGACGCTTCAGTTTTCAAGGCCATTAAGTCTATATGTCCTCTTTCCATAGATGACTGCGCGAATTTGCACTTATTAGCTGTTACTCAATGCGGAGTGCGTCTTAGCTTTTCTATAACATTTTTAACGCTAACACAAATTCAAAATATGAGCCAAATGGCGCCCTCCCCGATGGTTCCACAGCAGTCACCTACTAAAGTACCAGCTGGCACGTGCCCACGTAGTCCATCACCTGCCTCGTCTATTAAATGTGCGCCAGATCCGAAGCGGCATTCAGGATTGTATCTCATTCATGTCCGCCTTCCTCCGGGCTACACACCTAACACAACCGTTAACAAACCTAGGCAGGTTCATTCGGCTCACTACAGCGACGGCACGTTGCTATTGGCGTCAACTCCACAACAGGATCAAGATATTCTCTGGTCTATTAGCTCAGCCCCTTTCCCCCATCGTCCTTATTTGACGGAATCAACAACAATTATTCCTCTAGATGGAATAGTTTGGAATCTGGCTGAGATACCCGACCGTTGTAAAGCTAATTTACAATCACTTTTACGTAGAGCTCAAAAATCAAAAAAGGTTGTATTGTTAACAAATCAGGGAGCACACATTATAGCATTGTTAAAACCATTCGACATATTACAACAGTTGCTAACAGCGTGTCATGGTCCACATCATGAAGCCGTAAAAGCATTTTTCCGCGTAAGTTAATGTTTTCTTATCGTCTTTATATATACAGTTTGATTTGGACAGGTTCAAGGTGAACGAGAAGCTTGCGTTACAGCGTTGCTTCTAGCTTGCTCCGAACAACACCGTTCTAGCGATTTGGCTATGTGGGCTGCTCAAGCGTTTATGTTGTATGGTGGTGAACCATCACTTTCTAATCAAATGCTTGGTAATATACCTGGCGGGTTCAATAAATTGCCATATCAAAATATTTCAATGACTATGGGATCAACAACAGGTATGGAACATAGACAGTCGCCGCAAATGTTCATGTCAACACCAATGACTAGCCCTTATAGTGGAGTTATTCCTAATCGAACACTAAATGCTACTCAAATGCAAGGAGGCTTTCAGCAATCGCATTATCTTTTAAGCCCAGGTACGTATGCCATGATCTTTTCAATCTTTTCAATCAAGTGTTCTAAAAAAAAAAAAATTGCTTTCTCGAACTTAATAGTGGCTAATCAACCTGCAGGCATAACCGGTGTTAATGATTTGAATGCTGCTGTTGTGTATTCGGCCAAACATGATGGTTTATATTTGTACGTGACGCGTTTAGTGCGTCCCATATGGAAATTGCGTTGCACTGACAGCAATCTCAATAGCAGTCTTAATCAAAATGATTGTACACTCATTCTGGAGGAATTATATGCGATTAGAAATTTTTTGGAAGCAAATTCAGTGAATGAACTTTCCTGTAATTTAATGAGTAACTCTACCAAGAGCATTGAAAAAAAAAAAATATTTTTCTGCAGGTACATTGAGGAATTACAGCGCTCAAGCTACGATGTCGAATGGTTACGGAGCTTCAATACAAAGTACAAATATGGCCGCTAACGATCCACATTTAAATGCCGTTGAAAAAGCTCAAGCAGAAGAAAAACGTTCATTGACAGCGTTAAATTGTTTCATAAGTAAGTTTAAAGGTTTAATGTAAGGAATTTTATTTTAACCCTCGCAGGAATCTTTGCTCCTTATAAGTTTCAATCAATCAATATTACAAAATAGGTTACGAATTGAAGTTTTGCGACTATTACAAAAATAGATTGATTATGATAAGCATCATTTTCAGCAATAATTAACCGTTAATTAAACCTATATAGGAATAGTTACAGCTTTATAGCTGAATGAGCATTCCAACCAAGCTGATGAGGAAGATTCAATATCGTGAGAATAAGTGATTATCTTGCCACGCTGCAAATTTGAAAACTCATTATATTTGGTACATACATCTAAAAATTGCTTTCCTTGATTAATTGAAGAGATCATTGGAATCATGTTATCAACAGCATTGGCGAATATTTTCCACAATTGTCAATAGGACGTATAGTGTAGGTCCCTTTTTTCTCACATGAAAACTAAACATTATTGCATGTGCCAAAAAAAAAAAAAATTATTAATTTTTGCAATGATTTGAAATCAACATAATTGCATTTTCCAAGAATTGATATAAAATATGATCTAAGAATGTTGAGATATACGTTAATTAACTTCTCTTGTCACTTTTTTACTTATTTAGAACACTTATGTGAAGTATTTGCATTATGGAAAATTCTCTGTGAACATCACTTTAATTTATTGGCTTGTCAGCTTTCAAAGGATCAGCAGTGCCTATTGGCTTCGTCTACATTCCGGGATCTTATATTATCGGGTTCCGAGTCATGTGTACTTCTAATTATTGCCCTAATTCAATCGTATCTAAAAGACAATGCTAGCGTCGGCAATATATCGGCTAAATTACGTGACGTCTGTCCAAATTTGTATCGTCATGAGGATGCAGTGTCATTTAAGGCCACAGAAATATTGATGAATGCTAAGAATTGCACTTTTGCTGAAGAAAAAGAAGAGAAACTTCGTACAGCTCTACAACTTTGTAAGGACGCTGCTCCTAATTTACCATTACAAAATATTTGTCAACAGGTTTGTAGAAGACAAAAAATCGAAATTGTTTCTATTGCTTATAATTCGTAGTTTACGCTAAGCGGTTTTTATGAAGGAGTCATTGAATTGACGATTGCTTGTGCCTGTAAAATAGATCCGGAGGAATATGCTATTCATTACTATCAAAGCGATGAACCGGCAGAAGATAGCGAAGGCTATACAGCTTATGCAGCCAGGTAGAGTAGTACAATGTAAATGAAAAGAAGCAAAAATTAAAGTAACTCTTTGCCCTTTTCCTCTAGAATGAATTGCTATAAGGAGGTACGGGTAATGCTGGATCAAGTTTATCAATCCATGTGCAATGCCAATACTAATAAGGAATATTCAAGAGATAATTGCCAAGAAATGAATTTAAACGATCAGATTGAAAAGATTGCGGTAATGGCTGTTCAAACGAAAGATCCGCTTTTGCATGTCTGTGTATATGAGTGGTTGATGATGCACGACATGTTGTCTGAGTTGTTAGCTCTTAGCGAGCAATCTTTAGGTGAATTTCTGCGACGCAGCGTCATACGGACCCCCGACAATTTAAAACTTATCGATTTATTATGGAAATATTATGAGAAAAATGATCATCACGTGCAAGCGGCCCGTATTTTAGATAACTTAGCATCAACACAAAGCGAAAATATTCCACTCGAACAAAGACTTGAATATCTGGCTCGTGCCGTTATGTGCATGCGCAACGAATGCGTTGGCTATTCAATTACAAATGGAATGCTGCTTAAAGAGCTGGAAGATAAGGTAAAAATATGATGACATACTTAAATATGTTTAAATATTTGCAAAATTAATATATTTACCTTTTGCAAGCTCGAAATTGCCAGAGTACAAAAGACAGTTCTTGATGCTGTTTCCGAGCTGGTGGGCACCAATGTGAATGCCACAAAGGCCATTAGTAACTTAAATGGGAATCTTTACGATATAACTGAGTTGTATGAAAATTTTGCTGATCCTTTCAATTTGTGGGAATGCAAACTAACAATTCTCAACTGTTCGCACCATAATAATCCTCTTTTAATTGAATCCGTTTGGGGGAAAATTATCAATGAAGCAGTAGAAAATGCCAATTCGGTCGAACAAAGCTGCACCCGTTTATTTACAAAAGTAGAAACTCTAGTCAAGGAATTCGGCGAATCAGGGCATTGCTTTCCATTAGCTTTTATAATAAGAGAATTGGAAATTAAAGCGTGCCAATTACGTTTCCCCGAAGGAATAGTGCCCGAAAAATTAATTGCTATGAACCTGGACATTGAACTTCTCATGGAATACTATTCAAGGTGAGTTGTGAAGAAATTCAATTTCCGTTCTTTCGCTAAGAATCTACGTTTCTTTTTAAAGAATGATTTCTCTTAACGAACGAATTTGGGCAAATGAAGGCAACGCATGGCATCTGGTTCAATCGTCAATCTGTATTATAACACTTTTAGCCAAAAATATTCATACATTATGCTCTCGTACAAGGTGAAGGTTGCCCTCAAGAAATATCATTTGATTTTATTCTTATCTGATTTCATTCTCTTACAATTTCATAGGCGACGCATAGTAATTGGAAAAGCTCAAGATACGGTCTCAATTTGCCTTAATTTATGTTATCAAAAACCTGGCACAGAAAGTATGCAACGAACCCTAAAAGAATTACAATGTCGCCTGCAACGTAATCTAGCTTAGATGCAACCGACTGCCAGCACTCCATCGATACAAACCAATAATATTGATTTTCGTATTGTTATTCTATTATTATTATTATTATTATTATTAAGTTTTTTGTATTCTTCTACTGGTTATATTTTAATTGGGGGAGCAATTACCAATAATGAATGAACAAAATATCAGCAATAACCTAGTGTGTGTGACCGTTTATCTGTTAAAATACGTCAACCGAAACCATAAGCACTTTTCAATTCAATTCAGATTCAGTCGTGACTGAATCTTTCATAACCACCATCGTGATATTTAAAAAAAAAAGTAAAAAAAACTAAATTTTCATACTCCATAATATTGGATGGGTGCGGATGATCTTTCTATTTTTTGAATATAAGTGAAAATTTATTGGGTGCATGTATAGCACTTTACGAGTAACAAGCAAAACGCACGGAAAATAAATGTGTTTACAGTCCTTATTACATAGTCGTGTGGGCGTTGTAGGCGTCATTGAGTCATTTTCACATCCTTTTGCAAGTTTGTTGGCGATGTCTTCATTTTTGTGAAGGCGGGAATGTTTACCGCAGATATTATACAGTTGCGTAAATGGACAGACATGCTCAGGTGCATTCCGAATTGCAAAATGTCCCTGAATTTATAGACTTTGTGGGGTTTTTAAAGCCTGCTTCTGTTCGTTATAAAAGTTTAGTAAAAAAAATTGAAATTGTGACCCATTATAAAATTATGTAAGTATTACCGATTTTTTCCATTTGTGTAATGATAGTATAGCATCGCCCATAAAATCCGCGGTCAAGTTTTTGTAGATTTATTTGCTGTACTTTGTGAGTGATGAGCAAAAAACGAATTGTTTGTTCCTTTTGAAAAACGGAGATGTTCTCAATTTACGTGGTAGACTGGCCATGTCCTTCGTCCGATTTAACCCATTTTCAGTGCCAACCTGGGTACAAGAATTTTCAATGTTTTTGCCGAACTTAAAGTCAATAGCTTCATTTTTTCGGCGGGCAGAATATCTGCACCAGGCATTACACAGACGGGGATTCTTAAATCGCTTCAGAATTTGGTGCCGATCTAGAATATATACACTTTGTGGGTGCTGTTTCTTCCTTCTGAGCGTTGCAAATGTTTTGAGAAAATGAATATATCCCTAATCCTTCGGTGATGGAATTCATCTCAAAGGATTGCCCCTACATGTGTAGCACGGCGCCGTCAAAAACAAGTAAAGAAATCGGTAGGGAGATTGCCGCGCCCTAGTGGATGTGTGCCCAATCGATAAGTGTTATCCCTATACTGAACACTCACTGTAGGGACAACTAAAGTAAACTCTTCCGCACCAAGATCTGAACCCGCGAACACTGGCTTAGTAATCGCGACTCTTATCTATACAGCTGTTCTTGCGAATAACTAAACTTTTTTTTGGAAATATATCGTCTTGCGGCTCTCAAAAGAAATGCGCGCGCTCGCTTATCGTATTGTCTACCTACGTTTTAAAGGCAAACGTGGAAAATAACGCGGGTATATGAACGACTTGCAGAATTCAAAGTGTCTCGAAAAATAATAATTTAACGAAAGATGAAATCGAGAAACTTAGTCTAAAACTTGGACCATTTCATCTTTTTTTTTTAAGCATTCAGGTTTGTATTGTGATGGTAGAGTAATGCAGAAACATTTGTGCAAGAGTTTTGGGCGAAGTTGATCTGTCAGATCAGTCACGCGTACTATGTGCTTTTTTTCTCCACAATTTTCCAGCTTAGGGAAAATATATGTACACAATTAAAGGATTGAAAGACATTTCGTTGGCCGAATTGACCGTCCTGCCTCCATCAAAGCTATATTAATACAAGTATCGAACGTTGTACGTGAATCTGTAAAAGCTGAATAACATTTTTTTTTTTTTTTTTTTTTTGACAATCCACATTAATTTTTATGAATGACTGACTATTCACCCTGCAATTATATGAAAGAAAACATATTTTTAATAATTTTCTTCTTTCGCCTGTTAATAGGCCAATTAAATGTATCCTGAACCTTATGTTTCCACCAAAAATTTATTTGGATTTAAATAAGGTTTCTTTTCCAATTTTCGGCAGACAGTGATCAATTCAGATCGGATCAGAAGATAGCACTTATACTTATCAAGTGTATTAATAAAAAATGTAACGTATTTTTATGTAACTAATGTGTTTCCATATTTTGTAAGTGAGTTTTGAGAAGTATGCATTTAGTCATATAGCAATTACATGGTACAGGATGTTCGATTGCATACGAGTCTAGTAACTCAAATTCCAAATCGTATTTGCGAATGTCGTCCGATCTTCGTTTCATTGACATTTTAAGTGAGATAGGTGCGTTATTGTCGATTTGTAGACAAGCATTCTCTGGAAGAACAACCACACATTGCTTCCAATGAGTTATGGGACTATTGGGGGACGTTGAAAGGATAATTGCGTCCTCGTAATCTTCGCAGGGAAAACGACATTCAAACCAAATGCAAAACCCTTGATGTTTTCCTGTCTTCTCCGCTACCAACACGTCTTCAAATGCGATTTCATCCAAATCTGTTCGACTAACGTCCATTAAATTCATCCAATGCGCAACAGCTCCCCTATGTAATAATTGCTCAGGAGATATTTGCAAAATTTCAGGTTTATTCGATTTTTGCTTTCTTAACTGTGAGCTAAATGACTTAAGGCACACACCATCTACATTATTCCAGTCATCGAAACGACATGGCACCGAACAGGGCGCTACATATATGGAACATTCGGTGGGAAACATCAGGCCATCTGGCTTAAGAAAATTATCCCGCGCAAAAAGTACAGAATCTAACATGCCTTCATGCAACAAATAAAATCCCATCCACTCGGAAATGATTATGTCTACCTTCGCAATCGAAGTTGGTAAACAGAAATCTTCGATTTTAGAATGAAAAACTTTTACCGCTGAAGTTAATCCGTTATCTTCCATCACTTTTAAAGCAATCTCGGCTAGCTTGGAAGCTTCCACTGCGTACACTAACTTTGCTCCAGCTTTCGCACAGAATGCGGATAAAATTCCTGTCCCGCATCCAACATCCAATACAATTTTATCTTTGAAAAGTTTAGCATTTAATTCTATCGCCTTTTTGTATGCCTGCTGCCTAGGACGATCGCGAAGCATTAATTCATGCACCTGATAATGTTTAACCGAAAATTAATCCAGTATTTCGGAAGCCAAACAAAAAAATAAGTTTACCTCCAAATTTTCATAATCGTTAAAATAGTCGTCTATTTCCAAATCCATGCTCGTTGTTTTAAAAATGTTTTTTTTTTTTATTTTTTTTTTTTTTGGTTGTTGGATGAAGATGGACCAAGCCAATAGAATTGTGACTTATATGTCCAGATAGAAGAATATCGTGGATTTAGTTAAAAATGTATTATAAACAAACAGATTTCAACTGTTACACATAAACATTCTTGCCCAAACTGCGGCCCGCATATTATGGTTGCATTTGATAAAATTGGGATAAATATCTGAATGCTGCGAGTTGTCGATGATATTTGGGGTTTTTTCATATATATTAGATATATTTACATGTGTTAATTGATCCATAGTTTGAAAATGACCAAATAAAACTCTTCAATAAAACAATTTGATGAATATATTTCAATCTATTGTCTCTATTGCATGTCTTTTATTTCTCATATTCTCATAACATAGTAAAAATATAAATTAGTCTAAGTCAAATGTGAATTGCATAAATAATTTCTAAATTTAAAATAAATTAGCCTTTATTTCTTTTTATGCGCCATTTTCTATTTGTTTTATTTGCATGTATACATGTAAAACCATATGATTTGTCAATTCCCATAAAGTTTTGTAAAAAGTTAACAAAATTAAAGTCCCAACACAAAAATAAGAATAAGACCTAATTGTGTCAGTCCCCTTTGTTACTCAAACTGTATGGTTTACGTACACATAGATTTGTTTATTTCTTCTTATGAAATGATATGGTAAGGCGGGCAAGCGTGGTTTTTATTGTGTCAACCCCATGCTTATTTAAGTTGCAACGTTTGCATGTAAACGAGGCTTTATTGTATTTAAAGCCTATATCCCCAGGACCGGGGGAGACATTTAAATTATAGATTTTTCATAAATTAAATAAATGAGAGATAAATCTATTTTATAATTGTTCATATACATATTATCCACATATATATGTATTATATAGACTCTTGAAAAGTTGATCTATTTTTCAGAATACGCCGCTTGCATTGCTTTCCAAATGCTCGAATTTTTTACCTGGCACAAAAGCAAAACGAACCTTCATTTTATCATAGCTTCAACTGATTATGTCCAGTGCTATTACACTGGCAACGCTGCCATTGAATTATAAACGTCAAAAATTTCCTTTCTAGCAGCAAGCCTTTTTCCGGTTGATTTTGAGCGTGTAAGTTTATATAGTGTATTTTTGCGAAAAATTAATTTGGAGACATCGTAAAGATGTGAACATGAAAGCTGGTTAGATTCTATATGTTAATTGTTAACGGCGACAATGATTTCAGTCAAAAAATTATTTACTATATAAGAGCACAATTAAACAATCGGCTTTGTGCAATATTTCGGGAATGAAATAAGTTTCATAAATGTAAATAACAATGCTAATCCTAGCCAGATTAAATTGCATTTACAATTTAAGAGTGGAAGTAAAATTATGAAAACCATAGTTTTAATTAGTAGAGTTGTTCCTTAAGTTTCTAAATTTGCACTCTAATAATGTTTAATGTTTACTTGCGTTTAATTGCAGTGTAAATATGAGGACGATAAACTCAAATCAATGTGTTAAGATTCCCAAGGACATAAAGGCGTCCGTAAAGGCTCGCGTTGTCACCATTACAGGTCCAAGGGGAACGCTGAAGCGTAGTTTTAAACATCTGGCTTTGGATATGTATATGGTAAACAAACGTACCCTTAAAGTTGAAAAGTGGTTTGGCTCAAAGAAAGAATTAGCTGCTGTTCGTACCGTATGCAGTCATATCGAAAATTTAATCAAAGGTAAGTACATTTAATTAATCATTTGTTGAAAATAATAAATGTATTGCTATTCTTTGCAGGTGTAACAGTGGGTTTCCAATATAAAATGCGTGCCGTGTACGAGCATTTCCCCACTAACTGTGTCACCTTTGAAAATAATTCCGTTATTGAAATTCGTAACTTTTTGGGTGAAAAGTATATTCGTCGCGTTCAAATGGCTCCCGATGTAACCGTTGTTAACTCTACGGCTCAAAAAGATGAACTTATCGTTGAGGGTAATGATATTGAAGCTGTCTCCGGATCAGCAGCTTTAATTCAACAATCCACGACAGTTAAAAACAAAGATGGTTCGTTTATACGTTTCCGAGAATACTACCGTAGTAAAGGAAGAAATATAAAGTGGTTTTCTTGATCACAAACAAATAAAATTCGGAAAGTTGTTAGTTCATTATAAGACATTGATTTCGTTTCCAGCAACTGTAATGTCTAAGGTACTGTAATCAATCGAATGCTAATGTCCTTCAGCAGCAGGTAGTAATTTTCACTTCTATATGCCTATGGAAAGCTATAAAAGCCCTCGAGAAGATTGCAACAGCCCTTCAATGAAGACAAAGAGATTTTCGGACATTTTTGAGAATAAATGGGAGTAGACTAATAGTTTTTGAAATTTTTTTCATCGGTAGAACCTCCTCACTTGTTAGTTTTTTTTTCAGTTGAGTGAGTTCTCTAAAAAAAAAAAAAAAAAAAAAAGAGAACAATAAAAAATTTTACAAAGTGAATATACCCGGATCCTTCGGTAATGGCAGTAAGAAGCATTGATATCGTAAATTTGTTTCAAGATATTAGAAATTGTTTTTGAATGTGCATGGCATGGAATGTTTACATATATGGAAAATAATTATTGCTCTTAAAAAAATTAGATGCCGCTGATATTTAACCTGCAGAATAGTATTATGAACGAGAGCTTCCTGCCATTTTCAATTTTTACAATTTCTGCAATTACTATAAAGGGTCGTATTCAAATATATTTTCTTTTTTTAATGTTAATTACCAACATCTCTCGGTTTTTATACGCACGATAGCCAACTTCTTTGTTTCTAAATCATTCTCATAACTTCCAGGCGTTTTGAAGTGGCAGGTTGTTTCAATTGCCGTTATCTCGCCAACACTGCTTGCGTTGGACACGGACTTTCCAAAAGTAAGGTTTCCATTTCTGAACCTTTGAGAAACTTCTCTCTTCCACATTACCTTGCCAGTAATCCACTATCTTTAAAACATTCCAAACATTCACAGGACTTTCTTCCACTAACAGAGATCTCAGAATAAGTATTTCTAGCCTTTCAATAAATGGAGATTTTATACTAAAATGTCGGCGTTATATTATTTCAAGTCAATATTTTCAAAAAGCCTAGAGATCTCTGAAGGTAGTATTACATGCAAACGGTATTACAAAGGTTCAACATTTAGCAAATGTCCGTGAAGCAACTTTTCGACTTAATTAAAACCATCGATTAAATTCGAATGCATCTGGAAATGTCACTTCTCTTTATTTATTCAAGCAGAGCGAGCTTTAGCTTCTAATTAAAGAATCTTAACGTAGTGGGCAAATTTTTTAATTACTAACGATATTTCTTGAACATTACTTTATTCTTTTTTATTTAGCGGAATGTTTTTTTGCTTTTTGTATATTTCCTGAAGGTCATGTTTCTGTTACTTGTTAAAGATACTAAAGTTTTTTTTCAAAATTAGCTTATGCAGATTATCAGAAATATATTATTAGTATAGGAATTATATCGTATAAATCATCTCTTTAGATTAAAAAAATTTATTTCCAATTTTCGTGGGTAAATTAAAAAAATTAAAAACCAAGGGGATAACTGAAATGAAATAGAATTCAGATTTGTATGTGAAAATAAAAGGAAAATTATTTTCGAAAATATTAACGTTGCCTTTAATAGTAAATATATTCGAATATTTTGCATTCACGTAACGTCAAATGAATTAATTTGCAATTTTGTATTATATTGAGTAATTATTTCGTTTCTTTAAAGCGAATACAATTAAATTCAAGTTTTATTCAATTTTCAAATAAAACAGTTCACAAATAAAAAACGAATTTTTTGTTCTAGGACTATCGTCAAAATAAAAACTTTTTTAAATTCTGATTTTGACAGTGTCTTACAGAAACTTAGAGCAACAATATTCCATAGGGGGAATATAGTGATCAGAAGTCGTTTGCTTTGTGCTTGTACATGTGTTAGCAAATTGGTCTACTACGGGAAATATTCGAATTTTACGATCATTCTGCATTTGAATGAAACTCGACAGTTGTGGTAGACATATTTAATATATTAACCGATAATAGCCTTCCATAATCCGTAATAAGTCAAGTAGCGATGAATAATGGCGAAATTGATTTTTATGCTTAACTTCAATTCGAATATTTTAATGTCATACTTATGGACTCAATTTTCACTTGAAATTTTTCTTTGCAAATAAAATTTTGTGTTTTTCTGAAAACGTTTAGAGTTCTTTCAACTCACAAGGCTTTGTAAAGTTGTGGAACATATTCTCAAATTTACTATATGTCGCATGTATTTTTTACGCGATATTTTTTGCACGTTTTTCTAAAGAACATATCTGTCGTGTAAAAAAAGAGTTGGGTGTACACATGAGCTCTTGTAATTTTAGAATTTAGAACTTAGGATTACATTGTCTATTGACGCATTTGGCTTATACTACGACATTGGATTAATAAATAAACAAACAGATAAAATAAAATATTTACGAATATACAGATATATAAATGTATTAAATACAACATGTTATTTAAATATATCAGCCCCAAAACATTGCTCAAGAGAATTCCCTGCAGTGTTGCTCTCTTTTGAATGTAAGTGTTTGTTTCATGACCTGCATAATACATGTTTGCAATTTTACAATTTTGTTTATTGTTTCATTCCATCATGGTTTTGTTTTTTTTTTAACTCGGTTGCATTAATATAAATAAATAAATTGATAGCGTCGGTTTTCTTGTTTTGATAATATTCCCATTGGAAATTTTCTTTACTTATTTAAATTTGATTTCACAAGGTATGTTATGCGTTCTATTAAATAAACTTTTATTTTTCTCAAAAAAAAAAAAAACATATTCAGTGCAAAGGATGCGCATGTTTGCTTAAAATGTTATAATGTGGTCGACGCCTGCTCAATAGTGCATTTTAGAGAAAAAGAAAGAAAGAAGGTCTTATTCACCTAAAGGTGAATATTAATTATCCGCCATATGGATTAAAAACGTTTATAAACTAAAGATATTTTATTTAATAGTCGATTAATGAGGTCACATGGTAAGTTTGTCGAAATCCTTTTATTCCCAAAAGGAAAAGCCGTATTTTACGTATAATTCTATCGCCATAAGTGGCAGACAAGGCACACATCAATCAATGTGAACCTGAATGATATCAATTTATATATGAAATTTTTTTTATTTGGTGGAAAATTTGAAATTTTCTTTAACGTTGTTTGAAAATAAACATTTTTCTAAAACATGATATATGAAAACATTTCCCTTAACATCTTTACAAAAATTATTTTCAATTAAAAATGTCAAGTCCTTATCGTTATTTGTGAATTATGGTTTGTGGGTGACAAGGCAAAACTAATACAAGAATTCATATTAAGCGATCTAATATTTATTCAACTTGCGTTAGAAACAAAACTTTAAATCGTGTGGCAATCATAGTCGGCGCTTCATTTTTAAATTTCTTTGTCAGCAATTTTCCTTACAGCAAAATCTCAGCGTGCTTTGGAAATTTTGAAACGCCATTTTTCAATAACAGTATTCACTTAGTTTGTGAAGTGAAAAGACGCGGTGCAGCACAGTCAATTTAAATAAATAAATTTCCTAAAAATCAAAAATAAAAAAAAAAAGATATAGAAAATGGATAAACCAAGTGGATCTGCTGGACGGTCACGTGGTATACGGTCCGGTTCTGGTTCCTCACAAGGTCATCCTGGGGCGCGTGGTAGACGTCCACCACAAGCGGTAAGAATTCCGCTCATATAATTTATATAGGGTTATGTTTTGGTACAATTTTCTACAAACTTCTAGAGCATTTAACTCGATTCGTTTTGACGCATTGAGTCATTGAAAGAATAATTGCGGTTTACAAATTCAAGAATTTTTTAAAAAATTGTTGAATTCGCAGAGATTAAATGAAATTCAGTAAATAATGCGAGCACAATTCAATCACAAATGGATGTAATGATTAGTTCTATATAATTATATAATTGATTAGTTTTCTTTATTATTATTTCGAAAGTATATATATATTATGAATGTGAGAGTGTGTCGATTATTTATTAAATTTAATGTCAGGGCGCTGGAGCACCCCCGGCATCGGTATGGGGAAATCCGAATGTAGGTATGTCACGCGGTGCTAGTCGAGGAACGCCAGCAGTTAGCATTCAACCGCAACCGAGCACCAGTACCGGAAGTTTTCAACAGCGTCCACACGCCCCGGCTGTTGTAGGCCGCGCCGTCGCTCATCGTGATGTTCCTCCTGCGGAAGGCGCACAGCAAGAGTGTAACTATTATTTAATCATACTTTTTTTATTTGCTCAGAATAAACTTAACGTTGTTCTTTATAAAGTTGTGTCAAAAGATGACAATCGCGGAGCGGTAAGAGGTAAACGCGTTCTAGGTGAAATGGTTCAATCTCGACCAACCACTCTCGTTACTAAATGTGGAACTAGTGGCCGTAACGTAGTAGTACAAGCTAACTACTATAGAATATTAAAAAAACCCAAATGGTCCATTCATCAGTACCGCGTGGATTTCAGCCCGGATGTGGATATGATACGCCTGCGTCGCGCTTATTTAGCGCATCACAAAAATATTTTTGGCGGTTATATATTTGACGGAACCGTATTGTTTTGTACAATATATCTAAACGACAAAATGGTCAATGGGGTGTTGGAGTTGTTGACCAAAAATCGCGAAGGAGAGACTATTCTTATCAAGCTGAAACACGTTGGTATCGTGGATGTTACCGACGCTCAATTATTGCAAGTCTTAAATTTGATTTTGCGTCGTGGCATGGAAGGATTGAAATTGCAACTAGTAGGCAGAAACTTTTTTGATCCCGTTGAGAAGGTAAGTTTTTCCGTCAGTGTTTTGAAAATACTTATGTTAACCAGATAGGCATTCTCTCTTTCAGATAGATGTGTCCGGTTTTCAGATACAAATCTGGCCTGGTTACCAAACGTCCATACGTCAACACGAGCAGGATATATTACTTTGTGCAGAGATCGCCCACAAAGTAATGCGCACTGATACTATCTACCAAATTCTAACCGCAGCAGCCACTACAGCAGACTATAAGACTAGTTTTTCCCAGCGTGTGATCGGTAAGGGTAACCATATTAACAATTGTTTAGAAATATATACATAATCTCTTTATATATATATTCCTGTCCAGGCACGATTGTTCTTACCCATTATAATAATAAGACCTATCGCGTAGACGACATTAATTTCGAATTGTCGCCTTTATCTAAATTCCCCACCAAAGATGGAGATATTACCTATGTACAATATTACAAACAGGTAAGTGATAGATTCATTAGCCATTAGTCATCACTGAATGATTTTTATATCCATCACTGTAAGATGGCGATATACACTCAGGAAGCTTCAGAGATGCTATAAAAGTATATATATTTTTTCTTGATCAGTGTGAAATTCTGAGTTGATGTAGCCATGTCTGTCCGTCTGTGTGTGTTGTTGGCACTCTTTTGGTCACAAAAATCAAGATATCGATATCAAATTTGGAAGAAACATTGGAAGCTTTTGCGCGCAAGTTGGTATTGAAAATGGCCCAAGGTCGCCAGAGCAGAAGCCTGCAACGGAGCGTAAACTGAACGCACCTCCGTATTTTTTTCACAAAATTTTTTGCATTTTTGCTCGTTACTCGGAAAATATTGAGGTTACGTGACTGAAATTTTCCATGTTTGCTTTACGAAGCGCTGTACCCTTTACGTGCAAAAATGGAAACAATCGGCCATGCCCACACAAAGTTACAAGTAATTACATTTTATTTTTTCACTTTTTTAAGGTTTTTTGTTTATTTATCGTAAGACAAACAAGACAGAATTTTTAAAACTATTTTGTACACTATTCAAATGATGAAATATTATCCGCCTGAAATTGGGTGTTCATTTTAAAATGAATACAGCAGACAACGCGATTACTTTTTTTTTTTTTTGTTTTAATAATACCAGCGATATGGGTATCAATTAAAAGAACTTGAAGAGTAGAATACGAAAAGCACAGTGGTGGGTGTGTGGGATTCGGCCCCTACCGACCCTTATAACTTTCTTGTTTTTTTTTTTCTTGTTTAGAAATATAACATTACAATAAACGATCACCAGCAGCCAATGTTGTTATCTCGACCAACTGAGAAAAATATGCGAGGCGGTCAGAATGAATTTATTCTACTTGTGCCGGAACTTTGTCGAGCAACAGGATTAACAGACGATATGCGAAACAATTTTCGGTAAGTGAATATATATATATATATATATATACATACTAATTATTATAAATTACTGTATATATATATATATATATTACTGTAAATATAAACTTAATATTTTTAATTGAGTTTACGCGAGCATTAAAGTTGAGAAAAGCGTATATTGGCGTAGTTCGATTTTTTTTTTTTTGCCATTGTATTCGTTAAGATTCCGCTTTATTCTATTTTTCTTGCTTGATTGAAATTTATTATTTTTAATTTTGTATTGCATTTTTTCATTGCACGTTCATATTTTAGGTTAACCTTTTCTTTCTTAATTTGAGCAACTGTCTTGCATCCTTGACAGTATTCATTAATGATGTACATATTTTATGTGTAGCCTTGAATATGAATTTATTTGCCATATTTGGATTAATTTTTCTTTTCTAACGATGGTAGACTAGCAATATTATTTCTTGTAAAGCGGTCGTTCTCTTTTTGCCGTTGTTGCTCATCTAAGTAAAAGAATTCCTTTGCATTTACCAATGAAGTTATTCACGCTATGCGGGAATTATCATTTTTTTTTTATTAACACATTGCCGACCGCACAAATTGCACCTCAATACGTGCTACCCACGGGGCATTTCTTACGTGTGATAACTAGTGAAGCTCTCAAATATATGTAAACAACAATTACGTATTTATAAACATTGAAAGAAATAAAATAGTGAAATAGTGTTAATAGAATTAATTAATATTTATTTATTTTCATTCAAGTGACAAAATCAAGTTTGTAAAATTTAATATTAGGTTGGGGAAAAAGAAATCCATTATTTCTTCTTCTTCTTTTGCTTCTTTTTGAATCCAACTTTGTGTAAATGGTTTAAAACTGTTTTATGGTCGATTTTTAGCTCCTGGGCGATGTTACGACTGCTAACACCGATCATTTCTCCGATTTTATCGACATTTTCGACGTCCGGTCTACCTGTGCAAGGGGCATCTTTAAC
>KK502450.1:1020311-1061625 GCA_000688735.1 Glossina austeni
TACCCACCGGGCATTTTTTACGTGTGATAACTAGTGAAGCTCTCAAATATATGTAGACAACAATTTCGTATTTATAAACATTGAAAGAGTTAAAATAGTAAAATAGTGTTAATAGAATTGTCTGTGGGGATATTTTTTCTTGCCGCCAGTAACAATTTGAATAAGTATATGTTTATTCATATCCATCGAAAGTCTATCTGGTGGATCAATTCTGGGCGACTGTTTTGTTCTTTCCTTACTTGTTGAAGGTTCTTCTTCTTCCATGTTGTCCAGATTTTGCGTTTCTTTTGCCTCTATTAGTTGTATTGCAATTTTGAGTAAAAAATTTTTATAGTGTATTGGGATCAACGAAGAGAAGCGGGCATCAAATTATATACAATAAATACAAATTGTCAAACGGGGAGATTTCACCGATTGGTCGTGCACTGACATTTTAAAAAATGGGGAGATTTCCCCGAGCGGTCGGCAATGTGTTAACTACTACTCAGCTTAAGATTTTCGTAGGGAGCTTTTCTTAGGGAGCTACTATTGGACAATCTATACCCGATTTGATTTGTTAAAGGGGCTTACAAAAGCCGAATAATCACTTTGCAATCTACCGCAGATCTAAAATGTGTGACCAAACACATTGCTACTCCATTCCATCGAGTTGCTCTCCTTATCTTTCTAGCCAATTTTAAAATTATTTTTTAATAGCGATATCTATCGATTTAAACTTTCATAGGTATTTACTATTAGCATAAAATTCGCATTTAACTTTTCTCTGGGGACCATCATGAACAAATAAAAAGAACTCATTAATAAATATATTTGAAAGAAGTATCCATTCAATTATATTTTTAGCTTAATGAAAGCCATGGGGGAGCATACCCGCTTAAATCCCCAACGCCGCCTAGACCGTTTACGCAATTTTAATAACCGCTTGCAAAACTCGAAAGAGAGCGTAGAAGTTTTTAAGTCGTGGAATATGGCGGTTGACAACGCTTTAGTCGAAATACCAGCTCGTGTTCTACCAAGTGAGTACATACTTATGCATAAGCGTAAGGTGTTGTGCGATCAAAACGCGGACTGGACTCGCGAGTTCCGAAATACCCAAATGTATGTGCATGTTGATATAAAGCGCTGGTTTGTCATTGCGCAGCGTCGTAACTTGAGACAAATACAGCATTTTGTAAGATTATGTATTACGGCAGCTCAATCAATGCAAATGCACATTTCGGAGCCTATTTAGTAAGTTGACAGTTTGATGTTACATATGTAGGCATTTATTTCAATTTACGTATACACCGTTTGAAATTATAGTGAAGAAATGGGTGACGATCGTACTGCGTCATATTCCCAAGCAATTGATAATGCAACTGCAAGGGATCCTCAGCTTTTAATGTTAGTAATGGCAACTAACAATGAAGAAAAGTGAGTTTTTCTTTATCGACACAAAAGTAAGAAAGATTCTGAGGAATTCTTTTCAATTTTAAGATATTCGTGCATCAAAAAGAAATGCTGTGTCGATCGTCCTGTCCCATCGCAAGTGGTTACATTGAGAACAATTACGCCCCGCGGTGATAGGGCATCGGGACTTATGTCAATTGCCACCAAGGTTGTAATACAAATGAATGCGAAATTAATGGGCTCACCTTGGATGATCAACTTGCCATTAAGAGGTTTGATGACTGTCGGATTTGATGTCTGTCATTCAGCCAAAGACAAGAACAAGTCGTACGGAGCTCTTGTTGCTACGATGGACTTGACTTCTACAACGCGATATTACTCAACAGTTGCGCAGCATTTGAAGGGCCAAGAGCTATCAAATGAAATCACTATGAATATGACTTGCGCCTTGAAGGCGTATAGAGATGAGCATGGAGCACTCCCAAGGAGTATCCTTTTCTACCGGGATGGAGTAGGCGACGGCCAATTACATCAAGTATTTAATACCGAAGTCCACCATTTGAAAAAGAAGCTCGACGAGATATATGTGTCGGCGGGCATTCCAACAGGATGCTCAATGGCATTTATTATAGTTTCAAAGCGTATCAATACTCGCTATTTTGTCAACAGGCAAAACCCAGTGCCAGGAACTGTCGTTGACGATGTAATTACTTTGCCAGAACGATATGACTTCTTCTTAGTGTCGCAGTCTGTGCGTCAAGGTACGGTTTCGCCGACAAGTTACAATGTCATACTTGATACTATGGGTTTCCCAGCTGATAAGATACAAATATTAACTTACAAAATGACTCATTTGTATTATAATTGGTCCGGCACGTTACGTGTGCCAGCAGTTTGCCAGTATGCTCATAAATTAGCTTTCTTGGTGGCCGAAAGTATCCATCGTGCCCCAAGTGCTGCTTTAGACAGGCAACTTTATTTTCTTTAAAACCGAAATACCTCGAGAAAAGTTCGCTAATTTTAAAAAACGCTTGCTTTCTCAAAATAACTATAAATATAATTTTGTTTAACATCAATCCTATTATATCGCCTTTAATAATTTACTGCATTGTATACGTGAATTAATTAATATATATAATGTAAGGTGCTTCTAATGAGAATTCGTAAATTTAAAATAAGTTGTAAAATAAGGATTTTTATATATTGCAAGACCTCTTCCCCACTTTGTTTTGTTAACGTTAACGATTTACATGCGTTACTAACTAATCTTTTCATTTCACTTTGATTTTTTTGCTTGGTTTTCTTTGCTTCAAATATTTTTTCAAATTTTGAAATTTTATTACATGAATTCTTGTATCCGTTTTCTTATATTTACTACAATAATGAATAATAAAAGTTACAAAATATTTATGAAGTAATTATCTAATTCTATATAACTGGAGTGGAGTAACGCATATCATAAGATGATGGGTTTTTTTTGTTTTATAGGATATTTTATTAAAAGTAGTTATTCTCGAAAAATTAGATTCCAGATTAAGAGGCGACGAAAAATATGCATATATTATGTAGAAAAGCGTGAACGTATCGAAAATTGGAATCTTTCTCAAAAATATATCAGAATTATAGAGAGTAATGGACTTGATTGTTGCGGGCTTAAAGGCGATTAAAAACAAAGCTTGGGAAATTGTACATTGAATCAATTCGGTACGAATCGTACATGTAGTCGTTCGAAACAACAGCAGCGTCGTATGAAAGGTAAACTTTTTCAACATAATCGAATTTCTGATTGAATATAAACTTAAATACTTTTCCGATTGTATAAAGCTTGTACCGATTGTTGTGTGCTACCGCTTGAAATTTGCCGAAAATAAGGAACATAGGGAGGATTTCACTGTTGAGATTCGAGAATTCATGCAGGGAATTAAGCAAGAGTGCGAATAAGAAACTTTGGATGGCGTAGATTGCTCGAAGACATCATTGGCTTTGAAAGAGACTTTCGAGTACTGTAAAGGCGGCTATAACGATCAAGAGGAGTATAATATCAACAAGTAGGCAAAAAAAAATGTTGTTTTTCACATTTTTTATAATATTTTTTTTTTTTTAATTTGGTAAGTAGCGGCAGTACACCATCTCTGCAATTAGGTCTTGTTCATCTTAAGGATAAAACAATTGGAACGCCTAAACGACATCTGGCGTAACCTTTTTTTGGCTAATGGTGTTGACGGAAGCGACAGACTAAGTAATTGCACAATAATTGTTTGCGAAATGATTTAAAACGTGCGAACGTGAGCTCCGTTGCTAGCAATCTGGTCCGGAGACCAATCCTCGCTCAAGTATAGTTTTATGGAAGCAGGAAATAAGGATATAGGCGATCTTCAGTCAAATTTAAATTCGAGCAATATGTTCGCAATTGCATTTGCCTTCAACCGCAACGATCGTGGAGCAAAGAACACGCTTTAAGAAACGTGGATATGGAATGTGTGTTAGCAAAAGCAATCTTTTATTATTATTATTATTATTATTATTATTATTATTAATTTAGGCATAGAATAAATTCTAAAACTTAGGACTTAAAGCAGGAGCATCTAAGGCTGTCGGCTTTATTGAAAACTGAGGATCATTTACGCAACAAGGACTACTTGTGCAAGATGAATGGGAAGCTTTGTCGATTTATGATGCCAACCAAATTGACAATTATCTCCGCACTACGACCTACATAGCCAATGTACTGTACTGAACTGTAAATTAGTTTAGCCCATTTTTAGGAAATGGTTTGTCAGAAATCCCTGCTGCTATTGCAGCCCTGTGTTGTCTTTCAGAGAATAGGATAATTGCATATGCTCGCTATTGGTCCGATTGTGCTCACCTTCACAATTAGCTTTGTCTAAAAAAAAATTCCCTCTTACTTGATTGAAATCGTTGCAATTGCGGTTGTTGAGACTAACGCATAAGGAGCCCATTTTGGCAATAACTTTCTCATTCGTCACTGATCCGATTGCAATTCGTTTATCTGTATTTTGAACGAATTACAAAAACTTTGTCCACAGAGATTTATTTATTGTTGCCATTAACTACGTGAAGTATATTTTTGACGATGAAATTTTCGAAGAAGATTAAGCTCATGCGATGTATTGTCAGAATTTGGGGCCAAAGGCAAAAGAAAGAAAATAGACATGACACAAAATAATGTCAAACCTACGAGGAATGTAAGTTTCTTATTAGGTGTATAAATAAATACCTCCGACTAAATTTGGTTGTTTCATAAAATCTATTTGACGCGTTCAATTTCCCCGAAAACTCTTAAATAGTGATATTTGAACGATCCAAGTTTCATTCGTTTACAATTCAGGGTACATTAAAGTTTAAAGGTGTGGATGTCATTTATGGAACTGAAATTTTTCTGTGTTTTTAACAAAGCTAGTCCGCAAAGAAGTGAAGATAAAGCTGCGAAAATGATGGAGTTGGCTTGGAATGAAAATGCACTAAGCTATGGTGCAGTTAGAAAGTTGTTTTACGCGTTGTTTCTCAGTAAAAATTGTTGTCTTGAAAATAAAAGAATTTGCACATGTCCGTCCGTATGTCTTCAGGAAAAGCAGCCCAGGATTGGATTTTCAATTTGGACTAAGAAGTTTCAGAGCATCTCGCGGTATTTCCCAAACCTCGACCTCTTCCAATGCAATCATATCTAGGAGATCAGCGGTTCCCAGAAGATGAATGCGTGCGAAAATGATTCGATAGTTATTTCGCCTACAAGTCCGCAAATTTCTAGCTCAAAAACACAATTTCTTCTCACCATTATTACCATTTAGATAGGTTTGTATATAAATCTATCCCATAAGTAATCATCTACGATTTCAGGCAATTGTCATAATGTTAATAATAATAAGGATTGAGTTTTATATATATTTTTTTTCATTTTAAATTTATTTTGATTAATAAAAGATTTAGAAAACAACTTAAAATTTTTTCGATTGTACAAGAGTTACGTATATTAATAGACGACCACAATACATTTGCAATCTACTGAACACAAACAATTAGCTCGCGATTATGTCGAGAGATATGTTAAAAAGGATTCAACACTGGCAGCTAATGCTATACGCTTCCGGGCGTATGTTTAAAGACACATAAAATTTGGATTTCTTTTTTTATCCTTTTTTCTATATAGTTTTTTAAGTGTTTCTCCATATAGTAATGCGCTTATACTTATAGACGTTAAACGATTTCTATTGGTTAATTATTTCTTAGATTAAAGGAACGCGCGTTGTTTTGCATGCCTATTCCAATGCATATAAGATGTTTTGAAAACTCGTGGACATTTTTCTTTTCAATGTTGCTATTTTTAATGTCAGTCTTTTGTTGGATTTCGCTAATTTTTTTGTTTCGTTTTGTTTTTTTCTATTCTAACATATTTAAGTCTGTAAAAAGAGAGAGAGAGAGAGATGGGAAAAAGAAGACAAAAATGGTGAAAGGTGGTAATGATGATGTTGTAAAGGAACGTACCTGCGTTGTAAATATCTATGTACCGTTAAATTATAGTTGACTTCGTTTAGCTACGAGAATGGAGTTTTTCTTTAAACGTTTCCAGGGCTGTGGTGATTTTGTTATTAGTGTAGTCGTTGAAATGATTCCGTTTAAACATTTTAAATTTCCTTGTCTTGGAGAGTGGTGTCCGAGCTACACTTGCTCGGCGGCGCGTGAGCTTGCTCCTGATCATCATCATCGCTCGAGTCCTATATGTTAGGAACTACATTAGTAAGTAACAATAGATGTGTGACATTAAGGATGGGTAGGTGCGGAAGTAATGGATGGGTGAGTAACGAATTTTAAACATACGCAAAAAAAAAAAAAAAAAAAAAAAAAAAAAAATAAAATGAATTAATACAAAAAATTAAGGATAATTATTATTTAAAGATATGCAAAAATTATTTAATCGTAAATAAGTAAGAAAAAAAAAATGCCCGCGTATATCTTTTTAATTTCCCAAGCAATCATTTCAATTCCGTTTCATAAGCACATTTACGCTCCTATATTATATCGATAATAAAAACAACACTTTTTTACTGAAAATATATTTTATAAAAGCTAGTACAAGCTAGGCATGTTAGCACTATTCCTGGACATTTACATAACTTAAGCTAAAGTCATTTAAAAAAAAAATTGTATGACACATCATCAATGGAATTTTTTTTTTTTTTTTTTTTTTTTTATAATCTCCACCAAATTATCAAGCACTGTCATTTTATGGATCCCACTCCTTGGAGGTGGTTTAAAACAAAACATTTAAGAGAACATGGTAGGCTGTTTTTGTAAAAGTAAAAGTGATCTCAAATCGATGTTACTTTTTTTTCCTTTTTTAAATAAACTTTTCAAAGTAAGTTGATTTGAAAATCATTAGATTTTTAGAAAAAAAAAATTGATTTCTTATTGTAAATATTCCCATGCGACGCAGAACTGTACGCTAGGAGAGTTCAATGAAAAAGTGTATAGTTTTGCGGAAGCCTTTACTCATCTTTCCTGGTTCACTTTAAAAAATTGTTGTTTTCAAATTGTTTTCAAAAATTTTGTTTCAAAATTTGACCACATATTTTTTATATGCTCTGGGACTTATACGTTCGTATGTAGAAAAGCGTATGTTAGCAAATAAAAAATATTAACAACAAGAGCCTACCCGTACCCGTTAAATGGACTGAAGAGTGCATCAAGAGTCCTCAACTATTTAATAGATTAAATTTGGTATATAAATGGCCGTAAGAGGCAAACTCATATTAAAAGCTTTTCTCATATCTTTTTGTGGATATAGATTAAGAAATCATTTAACTAATTCCACTGCGCGTCAGATGACTGAAAATACATGAGAAAGTTTTGTAACAAGCCTTAGAGTGAATTTTGAATGCCTTCGAGCTTACTTGTTTCTTGTTGGTATGTCAGACCGCCAGCAAGCTTACTCTGAACTTAAAGATAGTTTTAATAGAGATATCAAAACGTATTTCGACATAATTATGAATGATCCCTCTGCCTGGGCTCACTTTATGAGCTTTAAAATCATATGAGAATCTATCAAGAAAAAGTAAAAACACTATTGTGCACCACAGTTTATCATTAAATGCGCTACAACATCCTGCAGTTATTCATATAACGCAAATGTTCAACAAATGGCTCGCCCTTGAGCCAAAACACTTCGATATATTTATTAAGCTTCATCAAAATATCTGAATACTTGAAATCGGTAGTATGAACACGAGAATAGAGGACAGATGGACGGACAGACAAACTTAGATCGATTTCGAAAGGATCTGTTCTTAGGTCGAAACACGCCAGTGCATCGAATTTCAACAAAGCATCTTCCAAATGGTGACACCAAAGCCCAAGACAAAAAAACAAGACATGCAGACGGACAGATAAGCTTAAATTGATTGAGAAATTGATTTAAAAATAATCCAAAAATTGCGACCTGTAGCTTCAACACAAACTGACAAGAAGGTCAGATGGACAAATATGCTTAAATCAAATGAGAAAGTAACTCTGAATCGATCGATATAATAAAAGGTGCGTCTATCTCAAGTCCTTTTGGATGTTGCACTTAATATCCATTTATAACACATATGGTATAGGATATGAAAATATATTACAGTTTTCCGATTTTTTTTTCAAAGATTAATTGCTTGAATTATCGAGCTATCTCGGACATACGTTGCACATGTTTTAATATTAATATATAATTCTAAGAGTATACGACGAATTGCGTTAGCAATGTTTTCGTTAAGAGGACATCGGAGATGATGGCTTCTAGAACGAGGGGGGAGTGGGCGTTTGTAATTGAATAAATCTGTTAATCGAAAAACTTTCTCCACATCAATTTAAAGCAAGAGCAGCTCTATTAGTGGAGCATAATAAACAGCATTATGAACCTATGGAAAAATATGAAATTTAATATAAATAATCCTTAATAATAAATTTCATCCTTCTATTCGTTTACAAGAAATGTTCGCTAAACAAAATAATCTCGAAGAACATAAGCCATGAGCTTATATGAGCTTAATCAGTTACATCGTTGACCATCCGTCCATCTGTCTTTGTCGTTTTTCATCATAAAATTTTATCATTATGCATATTATACATCGTTGACCATCCGTCCATCCGTCTTTTTCGGTTTTCATCATAAAATTTTATCATTATGCATATTATACATCGTTGTCCATCCGTCTTTGTCGGTCTTCATCATAAAATGTTATCATTATGCATATGTGTTTGTCATCATAATGCATTTTCGAAAATATTTTCGTCTTTTTGTCATAAAAACGTTTCATTACATCCCTCGTATACTCGTCGCAATTCCTATATGATCTACAGATAGGTAGTTATTGAAAATGATGAAATTTAAAACGAAAAAAAAAAAAAAGGATTTAAAAAAGAATTTTAAATAGAAAAATAGTAAAGTATAGCCGTCTTCCTTGGCTTCTTTTTTTAAATAAACTACAAGAAATTAATGGGAAGGAAATGAGCAGCATTTCATCAATAAATAAATCATGCAATTAAAAAAGTAATGGGATTTATTGGGCGGGCGGGCGGGCTGGATGAGTTAAGTAATTTTAAATAACTTACTTTAAAATATTGCTGCGTTTATTATCCAACTAACTAACTATTCGCACACATCGATACATGTGTGTGCGCATACATTAGAACACTATACGATTGCTTTTAGATACAAACATTTAAAACAGTTTTTTTTTATATGTGTACATGTATAGAGATAAAAGGAATACAAGCTGACTCATAGCACAGAGAGAATTGATTGATTGATTGATTGATTGATTGATTGATTAGCTTTAGTTTGTCATTTTTTTAAGAATGTTGTTGTTTAATATTAATGCAAATTATTTATTTCATTCATTTACAAATATTTAATTTGCCACGATGAAGCTCTTGAAGTCCGGCTGGCTATTTTCTACTCTAAATCACTGCATATAAAATCTCTATATAAGATTATTATTATATACAAACAAATATTAATCAAACTTCTAAGATTTTTAAAATTTTTCAAATTTTCCATTTTATTTTTTTTTAGTCTTCGCTTACGTACATTTAGTAAATGAAGAAGAAATGGATGGAGAGATAACTATACTCGCCCCGCTTACGGCGAATAATGCACATATCTACCACGACAAGATAAGAATCGAATTGAATGAATCGCTGTGCAATCATTATCATCACGAGATCGGAACTAATTCTTTATCAAAATTCTCAAATTATTCGATCGATAATTTCTGAGTATTTTCTTAGATCAAATTTTAGAAAACTTATATGCATATTCTTGATCAGTTTGCATCTAGAATATTAAGTAACTTAGAAGAGTGTAAGACAAGTAAGAATATTATAGCCGGGCAACGTCGCCTATTTCATACCTTACATCACTTTACCTAGCGCAGGAGTGTTTTCACGCAATCCTGTAATTGTCGTGAAGGCCCCTCATATTGGTTAGGTTAGATTTTCCCTCCATATAAGTGTTTGCGTTTCGTGATAGCGGATATTCTGAAAAGCCCTATTTTGAAAAGTCGTTATATGGAAAGTATTCGAAAAGTAGACCGATCCGAACCTGTTCGGACCAATTTTTCTTTTCCCTCGAAATGCTCTAACAAGTTTCTTATCTTTTTGTGGTAGTTGTAGAGAAATAAAAATAAATAAAAAGAAAGAAAGAGAGATAGAGCGAGAGAGGGAGATGTGTAGAGGAGGCTTGTAAGTGAAGAAAGAATAAAACCTACTTAAGATAATTCATTTCAATTTTTGAACAAAATCTATATTTTGTATGTATGTATGTACTTACTATACACATTAATCTCTTTATTCGAAATAATTAATTAAAATATATACAAAGTTAACCACAAATATTAAAGAGAACACTTTCATTATTAAGTAATTTTAAATTGAATTGATTTTCATGTATATATATATATATACAGTATATATATAATATAGTAAATAAGCAAAAGAAGGAAACTTTGAAAGGGTAATTAATATATAAAACAAAACTTCCTTCTCGCTTTATATGTATATATGTATTTATGTATGTATGTAAAATTAATCATGCATTTAAATCGCATTTATATGTAAGAATATATATATACATATATATATATATATATTTATCTAATGTCTCCTATTCATGCTTTATAAGTGTATAATAATCGTGTATTAAAAAGATAATCAAAAAAAAAATTAAATAGTAAGTTTTAAGTGTTAAAGAGAGTTTGTAAAAAATCTAAAAAGGAAAAACACAAGCAACTAAAACTTAAGCCGAATGTTTTGTTAGTCAGCAAAGCGTAGTTTAAAAAAAATGATTGATCAGCAAAAATGTTATGATATTCATTCGAACTTATTGATTATCCCGCTGGCCATTCACCGTTACGACATAACGTAAATACAGACAGGGCAAGATTTCTATTATCAGCGATGCGATATGGGGATGCAGCTACCATTAGACAGCATCTAATAACTAATTGTAGAAGCCTAACAATTGCAATATCCTTTTGTATAATTTTACGACAATTTTAGGCCAATCTCTGGATAGGTTTAGTCGTATTGCTTAAGCGACTCTGGCAGAATTTAAGATTAATTTAATAAAATTTTCTCAATTTAAAGAAAGAAAAATTTGTAAAAAGACTATGGTCGAGAAAGGCTAGTGCTCAACAATAGATTTAGCCCGCCGAGTGGCTGATTATATAGAGGATTTCAACTAACTCAACTCAATGGTCGTGGATTCAAAACTCAAGTGCGGTAGAGTTTTCAATAAAGTCCATTGCCTCAGTCCGAGTGCTTTAAGACTTTAGTCTGAGAATTTATATCTCTGGCTAAATGAATAATAATATTAAGTTAAATAAAAAGAATACTAGATTCGCGGCAGCCGTCAATTGGGCGGATTTTTGACTTTAGAAACGCACCATAGGGAGGTCAATATCTTTACATGCTATATACTCGATTTTAATAATATAACACATCAAATATATTAGGTGGTTGCGTTAATTGTGGCCAACGTCGTCTACAGGTAAAAATTATAAAGAAATGGGAAATACTAGCGATGATTTTCACCTTTTTCTACCTAAAATAATGGTTTTAAATTAAATATTATTAAGATATTCTGTGTATACAGACGCTAATCAGGTACCGCTCAAAATTCGATTTGCGACATTTATTACTTTTGTGTTTGATTTGAAGAAATCTGCTGCCGAAGCCAATCAATTACTTTTAGATACTTATGGTGATAGCTTACTTATGGTGGTTAGCCAAAAAAAGTTCAAAGACAATGAATTGCAAGCAAGATTTATCCGACGAAAATCCAACTTAAACTTTCAAGGAACTTTCGGACAACTTAGCAGTCCATAAATCAATAGTTTCAACAAAATTGAATCAATTTTTTTCAATAAATGCCTTTTTTAAATGAAAAAATGGACAAAATTAACACAACCACATAGTGTATATGTCTACTCCTTTCTTGTAGGACACACCCACTTTTGGTATTTTGATGTAAATATTATGTTGTAAAGCTATTTTTACCAAAGACCTTGATTGGTCGATTTTAGAAAATGAGATTAAAGAATATGGGTCGATTTACTCAGATACACGCCCATAGGCCCTAAGGCACATTGGATTGGCTTTCATCGTTATTTGTGGACGTGTTAATAAACCGATTGCAACTATTTTTGAACTAAACATGAAAGTGATCTCAACGAACATCTGGTATCGCAAGTTATAGACGAAAATGTGAAAAAATTCTCGGTGTTTCCGAAGTTGTTTTAGTTTCTCGTACTTGGTGGACGCGTTTGTAAACAAATCACATTCGTTTTTAAATTTTATATTCTTAATCGATCAAGACATATCTGGCACAGAGCTAGGACCAAAGTAAACTCTATCGCATCGAGATTTGAACTCGCAACCGCTGACTTGGCGGTAATTCTTACTTACTCGGTTACTCATATGGAGAAGATTAGCCGTAAAAGTGATCCGATTCAATTCGCTGTCGAGAAAGTGATTCTGAACCGATTGACGTAATACAAAGTGAGCCTATTTTAGGTCTTTCGGGTTTCATGCATCTAGTATAAGCGATCGCTTTTTAAGAAAAACTTGGTTTGTCTGCAAGTACAACTTTGACAGACAGACAGTGATACGAATATGAATTCATCGATTCTCTTGGTTCGGTATGAATTAATTCAGAATACATACTTAATGTGGCCTTCGATGATTGATCCTCTGCCTTAGATAAATGAGTCAAATTTAATATGGCCTCTATTGACAGCACAAAACTAACGGCTCTGTCATAATATTCGATTGCGGTCTATTCATCTACAAACTCTTATAGTCGGACCTTATTAAAGGGTCATATTACTTGTGCTAATAATAATAATAAATAATTTTATAAAATCTATTTACTATTTTGACTATGTACTACAAATCTAACAGGATATCTTTAGTAAATAAAAAAAAATAAATAAATAAAATTTGAGAAGAATGGAAATTGAATTTTTTAAATTATTACAAATTCGAAAAATGATTGATATGTTTTTCTTAAGTTTTATGAGAAGGATTTATATCGAAATTTAATTTGAACAAATTTGTTAAGTGAGATGATTGATAGGATCAACCGCATCGAAAATTAGAAACTGAAATTGTGTAAGTGATTATTTTTTATTAAAAGTATTGTTAGGTATTAATCAACAGGTATTGTAAGTGTAAGAAGTAATTGGTAAAGTTTATAAAATAGAGTCCAAAAGTTTTTTTTTTCTTTTTTCTTTTTTTTTCAATATTTGCGTTTTAAGATTATTTTTAAGAGTGCTTTTGATTTTTGAAATTTCTCTACGCGTTAAGTAGTTTGAGTTTTCACGGTAATTACGGCGTATCGGATATACCCGTTTATATGTATATCGGATTCATAAGGCAAAAAATTGACTAACTATACAATTGTCTAACTTTAATTTTTATCTGAAATAATATCGATTCGGGTAACGAGAATAATTTAACTATCACATTAGACTTGTTCGAATTATTAAATCATTAAAAATTTCTTAAGTAATTTTCAATTCGAATTTTTGTCTAAGATAAATAATGAAATTTGTTTTTGTTTTTTTTCTTTTATTTATTAAAAAAAAAAATTTTTTTTTTTTCGTTTTCATTACTCCTGGTAAATAGAAGAGAATCGGACTTGTCACTCAGTCGGTATAAGTGTGTTAGAGAATCCCTAAGGAGGGCGTTTTTTTAAGCAGTCACGACCGTCTTTCTGCGCATCCATATCAATGGGGCCACGTAATGAGTGTCATAAACATTGTGTAATGAACGTGCTTGCCCGGCTCACATAATTTCATTTCATTTGAAAAATGCATATGGTCCGTCTGTGCGTCCATCCCCATGAGGCCACGTCCTGAATACTGCGTAACGAGCCTGCTTGCCCAGCGCACATAATTTCATTTCGTTTAAAAAATGCATATGGTCCGTCTGTGTGTCCATCTCCGTGAGGCCACGTACTCAGTGATATAAACATGGTGTAAGGAGCCTGCTTGCCCAACGCACATAATTTCATTTCATTAAAAAATGCATATGGTCCGTCTGTGTGACCATTTCCATGGGGCCACGTACAGAGTGTCGTAAACACTATGGAAAGAAACTGCTTGCCGGGCGCATATAAATTCATTTCACTTTCACATATAACAGACAAATTTCAAAAAGGCAGTTCGATTTTTCAATAATTAACGAACTGCAACAGAAGTTACCGACAAGGTTAGGTTCTGCAGGAATTCTCTGCGTAAACATGTAGGAAATCAACTCCATATGTATATATTTAGAGTAGTGAGTCTTCTAAATTCGCCATAAGCGAATAATAAAAATGTTTTATTGTTTAATAGTATCACGAGTCTACTAATATTGCTATGGATTTGAGTTATCATCACAAGAATTGTTTGTTGATATTACATACAGTGCCTCAAAATAAATTTACATACATATCCAAATATTATCAATTAATCTTTACGTTGCTCGAAAAATAGACGTGAGGCTAAATTATGCATATTCTTGCATCTCTTTGTTATCCACCTTCCAATAAAATCTTTTAGGAATCAATTTATTCGTAAACCATGTTTGAGAAACTTTTGTTTAGTTTTAAAGGAATTTAAAATCGAACTCTATCCAGGGGTAGAAAAACAAATGAGAAGAGAAGACTAAAAACCGTTCAATACTCTAACTGAATCTACTCTAAATGAAGTACTTAGTACTTCAGTAGTATTTAAGTATTTAGGACTATTATAGGAGGAGCTTGAACGGTTTTTAGTTTTGTCTGCTTATTTGTTTTCTACCCGTGCATGTACAAAAAAATATACACTTTCATTAAGCATATTATCGGCGGGATGACACTATAAAAATTTATAGGGATTGAGAATTTCGAAAACAATTTCTACACACATCAGCGTAAGTTGAAAACCTAACTCTCTTTACTCTCTTTAGGACATTAAGAAGAGACAATTATTGATTAAATCTGAAAACGGAGATATTACGAACTCAAAAACATGCCCACAAGATCTGAGGCATTAAAATGAGTTTGAAAGCTCAAGATGATTTTCTCAATTACTTAAACTATATACCAGAGGTTAACGATCGGGAATTTTTAAATATTTATCAGAACAACGATCTGAAATTCGACTTAGATATAAAAATTTCATACAATCATGCTGTAATTGGTCCTATAATTGCTAAAAATTATTCTGCCGCATTGAATATTTTACATCTGTTCTATCAAGGGGACTTTCTTACTTCTTAAAATATTTTTGTATTGTAATAATATGAGGGCAGTGTATATAATAGATTTTTTGAGACACTGTTTATTATTTAGATTATATAAAAGTATATATGATTTTACTCTAATCGCTACTTATATGCAGCGCACATCATATATTGTTGTGTGTATACTTAATTGCTATTAAACTAATTACGCACAACGCTATGGAAGCAATCGCTACAAAGGCGATGGCAGTAATTATGATTTTAATATCCATCTCAGAAATTTGATGAAAAAGTCCTGCAAAATATTACAGAATAATAATTTTTTATTATTTATTATTGATATACATGTCCTTGATTTTGGATTTAAACAAAAAAAAAAAAAAAAAAAAAAAAAAAAAAAAAAAAAAAAAAAAAAAAAAAAAAAAAAAAAAAAAAAAAAAAAAAAAAAAAAAATCCAAGAAAAGAACTCAAGGAAATGGAAAATATGAATGCTTAAACCAGCAGGAGAAAAGGAATAAATAAAAGTTAAGAAAATCTGTGCATGTACACTAAGTGAGTTTAGCTAAAAGCGGATAATCAGGCTTTTAGAAAGCAATCGCATTATATGCCTCAGAGATAATATGAACATAATTTTTTACATACTTTTGCAAGCACGTAAGATTTCGTGAATGAAAAAGTCAACGCAGAAGAAAATTTACTAACGTCTTGCGTAGAAAGTTTTCTTGCCTAGAGAAACGTGATAACTGATTTTTCTACATATGGTGCTATCTAAAAAAATAAATCTATGTAATTCAAGTTCTCCACGGTTGACATACTAAGGACAAATTTTCATCATAAAATATTAAAAATTAGTCCAAAAAATAGACCTACGCAGTCCAAACTTGGTAAAGCTAATTTTTATGTCAAATTATTATTGTGCATGAATTCTCGTCAGGAAATATTGCAAATTAGGCCTTTTCACCATATCAGGATACAATTTCCATAGGAACGGTTATAGGGCAAGCGATTCAAAAAATTTTCCGATGAGATCAAAAGTTTTCACACCAATTTAGAATGCCTAAATACTACTGCCAAGCGATTTTTGTCGCGAAATTCTAAAAATTTCTACTTTGTTTTTTAAAACGTCTTTTCAATATAAGGCTTTATGAGGGAAGGAGTCAAAGACGTGGTGGGATCCGAATCGTTTTCAATAGCTTGCACCGAAACATGGCAAATTTCATCAAAATATTTCAAGAAACTGCGACCTGTAGATTGAAAAACGATTCTGAATCGAATGATATAATAAAAGGTGCGCCTATCTCAAATCCTTCTGCTTGTTGCATACATCCGCACAAACTACACAAGTGATGTCGGGTACACAAAACCCGTAAATGAGCGAAAAAATCTTCCAAGCGAGTTTGAGTAAACAAATATTTACAATAACACTGCCTACAGAGATATAGACAACACGAATAAAAACAACGGAAAAACCCGCAACACAATCAAAAATGAAGAGGGGGAAAAGAGAAAAGCTTGGAAAGAATTCAAATGAAGAAATTAATCTTAAAAAACTCTCTCAGTTTTACATTTAAGAAATGCTAGGTATTAGAGCATTGTTTGACATTATTGTTAGCGGACTCTTGTTCACATTTTTGATTATTATAAATAGAACTGGAAAATGATTTTTATTAAGAGATGGCAAATGTATGCGTGTAAATGTATTTACTTCGAAGAGGTGACAATACTTTTTTTATTTTCGTATATAAAGACCAAAATTGATTATAAATCGGTCGGTATAATGGAAGACAGGCCTTACATACATGCTTACAAACTTAATACAACCTTGCGTCACAGGCGCTGTAGGATATAATAGCGTAACTCCATATCAAATCGATCAAACCCCAACAGATGTAAGCTTAGCACAACAGCTGCAGGATATCAAAACGTGCCACCTTACGATAAACGATTCGAATAGAAGGATAATATTTGAGAAGTCACTTTGAGGCATAGGTATAGGGGGGCATTAGTCCAAGGTGTATGTAACTTTCTTGTTTTTAATTCCTAGCTTCTGTTTAGCATCTGCACTTGAGAATATATTCTTTGTCTATTTGCATTAGAAAAGTTATTCGCAAAATAATTTTTGGTAGGAATGTCTCCAATGATCAGCAAATAAATATGATTTAGGAATCGATGTCCAATTTCATATTGATCGAGAATCGATAGCGTATTTCTTTTTTTTTATATAGACAAAAATGTTGTATTGTTTTATGATCGTAGGAATAAAGTAGGAATATAGGAAGAGCCCTACTTTGGGCAAATATTTCCAAGTGAGAGCAAAGTGAATGTCAACCAATTGTGTAAAACCAAATCAGTAAAGGTACATGCACCACTACTGATATGATGTGATATGAACGTGCTTGCCGACGTTACTGCTAATTATTATATTTATGTGCTTGCGGAAATATAGTTATTATTATTATATGAGTAATATGTAAAGCGTATATATTATATATGAATATATATATATATAGATATATAATATCGTATGGGTGAGAAGGCGTTTTCAAAAAGAATGCCAATAATGTCTTTTCGAATTGGCATTTAAAGCGTACGCATATTTATTAATATTTCTTTAATATTATTTTAGTGAATCGATATTAAGCTAATAAAAGGATAATACGATATGCTAATTATATTTTGGAACATATGGAACGTTCTCGAAGTGTAACCCACCTGATATAGAATGTTTTTCACGCGATGAATAATAGACAATGTCATCATCTTCAAAATACTTTTTTTTTTTTTTTGGGTCAATAAAAAAAAAAAAATACACAGACATAAATAAATATCTGGCAATTATTTTGAATAATAGTTATGCAGTTTATGATGAGTAAATAAGGAACGCATTTATAAATGCAACACAATGCTGTTTTTTTTTTTTTTCTTTTTAATGATATTTTTCTCCTTATAAATAATTTTTTCCCCTTCCCTTCCTTTCCTATGACTCTGCCGCCTTAGTTTTGTCTTATTTTTAATCGTTTCGTATTTAACGATGTGTGTGTATTTTTGAAAAATCATTTTTTGAAATATTGTGAAAACAATCTATAGCTCTATGTCTTTGTCATTGATTTTTATTTTGCAATATGTATATATATATATTGTTTTGTATAGTTAAAACGCATAACCATTCTAGAGACTACTAATTATATATATATATATATATATATATATATATATATATACTTTTTGATCGTTTAATAAAATCTTTAATTTACTTTTCATGCGAGTTTTAAAAATATCACAGCCTTGTGTTATGTTTATTTAAAGAAGCGTTAAATATACATCGAAATACAGTTTAATTTTGTATTAAAATGTTTAACTCACACACACACACACAAACACACTCGTCTTTAGTTAGAATTAGATACTTGAAAACAATTGTTCGCGTACTAAAAACGCGTTACTTATTATTATTATTATTATTATTATTATTGTTATTATTATTTAAAGCAAGACTTTGATATAATTTGACATTTTCTACATAATATAATGCTATGCTAAGTCATTTTAGTTTTATATTCCCAATGAACAATGTTTACGTTCAAAACTATTATTGTTGGAGAAGCGGATTAACTTACGAGAGTATAAAGATCGGCAACGCCAAAACAAGGATATAATAGCACGCCAACAACCCTCCAAAATTTAATAAGTTTTTTTTTTTTTTTTCGTTTCGTTTCGTTTCGTTTTTTTTTTTTTTAATAAATCAATAGAACATTGTTTTCAAATTGAATGATTTTTGCGTGTAAAGACAACAATCGCGTTAACTTTCTTGTTGAGTGTTTAAAAATGATATGTGGAGATAAATTCTCCTTAAATGTATAATTGATGAAAAAAGTTTTGCTGTTATATATATGCAAATGTTTGTATGTAGATGATGATATTGAGGACATATATATTTACCTTTTTGGCGGGTGTTGGTGGTATTTGTAGATGATATCTTTCGGAACAATAATCTCGTAAGAGATCTATGCCTGCACTGCGATTTTCCGAATAACGAGTTTCCCAAGCATCCAATAGACGATTGTAGTAACGCGCCGATTCCGTGTACTTCAGGTACTTGTAAGTTTCAGCTGTTGGGAATATGCGCTCCAATGGTTTACTGCGCGCTAACTCATCTTCCGCGGTTATCAAACAGCGTACGTCATCCGGCGTCAATCGTTCCAGAATCTCATTAATGTACTTTTGAAATAAAGAAAACAAAAACAATTTATTAAAGTTAGCAAGAAAGAATTTTCTTCGCAAAAGCCTCTTCACTTCGCAAAAAAAAAAAAAAAAAACATTACTAATGAATGTTGCAAACATCCATGGAACATTCTAAAATGATCAAACAAAATATAAAATAAAATTTCTATTTCTTTTTGGAAGTTATTGCTCAGCGTGCAAGCAAAGTATTAGATTAACGGGAAAGTTCCGTCATGTTTTAACCAAAACGTTTGAATGTTGAAGATGTTTACTGCGTTCCTCATCAATCGAATGATGGAGATGCCGAAGTACCTTCGCAATTGTAAAGCGGTTAGATGTGGATTACTCTCCAACATGGACCGCAGAACGTCATCGCCGCTCAGATTCTGGCATTTTTGGCAGGTCCCAACTTGTCAGGTAAGATTTTACAGGCATCTGATTCGTTAGTTCCTTCCCAAGGCCATGTCTCAAATGTTTTTTGTCTACTGAAATTTATTCACTTTTCACTTCGTAACTAAATTATGAAAGGTAGTGAAAATAAGTCTCTTATACTCCACGAGACACCACGCATTCGCATGAGTAGCTGAATAGGTGAGAACCGCGATTACCAAACCTTGCGTGCGGTCTACTGCAGTCGATTCCCATCTCTTTTTCTTTTCGCAGCTCTTACCAACCGTCACAAACAAGAACTACACCAACCTAGTATATATCCTTTAGGAGAACGTTTGTTTATCTTCACCCAAGTCAATTCATGAAAACTTTGCCTTTTTAGACCGCTTCTGATCTTTTACAATTATTTTTGAATGAAAGCACTTGAGCAAAATGTCAAATCATAAATTCCTATAGATTGAAAATTGTTTGTGGAAGCAAAGTAAAAGCTCTTTAATTTTTAAGTTATGTACCAGACTTGTTTCTGAACAAACTGAATCCTTCCTTATGCGATCCAAAAAAAAATACTGAGTATTTGAATTTAAACGCGGCCATATAGAGAATACAGTGGAGGTCGCCCAAAAACGGTAGTGAAAAGAACTTCTAATACGATACTGGGCGACCTAATATCAAAAACGCACGATGAAGTTCCAACCATATACATCGCCTGTAAGTCTGTGCTTGCTATTTTGAAGGAAATATTGGAGGCAAGATAGTTGCCGCGTTCGCTCATAACCAGGCAAAATTGCGTTTTTGTGATCACTTTAATAAAGAACCCGGAAATTTTATGACCCACTTGACTGAGATTAAAAGATAAAACGATACGATTCGCCATACACATCAGAATCATGTGCAAAAAAACGAGCGAGAATGCAAACAATACTGAGAGACGTTATGTTCAGTATTTTTGACACACATACATGGCATACTTTATGGAACAACGGAGACATTGTGGCTTTACTGGATCCGATGACAAACAAAATCAACATGAAATGTCCGCATTTCCAGAAAGGGTATTCTCTTCTTAAAACAGTATAACCAGTACATTCCTCCAACATTGCTTAAGTGAGATTGTATGAATTGTGGCATGCATTGCTGCCGTAACTATCGCATCCTCCAGATTTGACCATCAGCGACTATTAGTTATTTGGAAGCCTTAAAGAATGGCCGACTGCTAGGTGTTCTGAGTCGAACAAAGAACTATTCGGATTGACAAGAAATAGCAATTCTGAGTTTAAAGGGAGATTGTGATAAAAATTGAAATCTTATTTTGCAAAAAATGTGTTTTTTCCTTATTTTTCCTTATGTCTTGTCCACTGATTTAAAGCAATTTGAGTGAAAAAACATTTAAATAATATAAACGAAATACAATACAATTATGAATTCAATAATTAAATAGTTATTCATAAATACCTCATATCGGTCTTCTATAGACTTGCGAGTAAATGCATTGTGTTTGATTTTTTCTTGACGAGATAAGTAAGTAATATATAATCGTTTATCGAAACATATCTGGCCGGGAGGTAATGACAATTCGGCAGCTAACTCTAGTTGACGATCCATAGGTATTTTAGGCGGTACCTATAATAGAAAATAATATTAGTTGCGATTAGTTAAATATATCTGAAATAATTACATGATATAAAGCCGTATTAAGAATACTTTGGACTAGGGGGGCCTTAACAAATGTATCCAATGGCAATTCAGAATGCAGTGATGGTGAAATATTCACTTCCAATAGCCATGGCACTAAGTCAGCATCTAGCAAAACATCGAAACCAAAAAGTTCATAACAACTATATTTTGATTCAACGTTAGCCTTAATCATGTTATTTATTGCATTCTCTCCTGCTAATATTGTGTGCAAAACTAGATTTCTGAGTGCTTCCCATAAACAATCTGTGCGTACACCACGATTTCCCAGATAATTCCATAGCGACTTGATGGTCCATTTATGACCGTGGCAAGCATTCACATCCTCGTTCTTGGAGTAATTTGATGACTTCTTATTTATACTATAATTAGTGAGATGCATGCATCGGTCATTTAAAGTTTCTGATTTTTCACTGTACTTTACTGCAAACAAAATTATAAAAATATGTTTTATATGAAATTAATAAACAAATGTTATTGAATTTTTACCGGAAGCAAATCGTGCCAAACCGTTATGATACATGTACACACGTAACGGATTTATTGATGTAACTAAAACGTATAAACGCAAATCAAATTTGCTACTATTTATGAGTAGAGGTCGTTCGATGTATTTTTGTACAATAAGTGGTTTACGTTTTGGAATTTGATTCCAATGATCCACCACACGTATACCTGTACCGCGGGCCCCTGCTGGTGGTTTAATTATCCATTTCACATTCCTCTGAGCATACTTTGGCCAACTTTTTCTCAATTGGCTCAAATCATTTGGAATGATATATGTTCTACGGTGGAATTAGCAAAAGCAATTATTATCAAAGCAAACACAAATAGTAGTACGTTTTATTTGTCTAACTCACTTTGGCATGAAACCAAAATCCTTTTTACCATGCTTGACTTTTAGTTTGACTAGACTCTTCCAGCAAGAATCTTTGCGTCCAATTCTAAATGAACCTGGCAAATGATTGATTTTCTGATGCGGTCGTATTGACTTGAAAGAAGTTGATTTCATGTGTTTTGCCCAAATACCCATCCAATCATTCGTTTCTGAAATTGATCATATCAACCTGTTTTGATTTTTTTTTCTCTTCGCTTTTTGTAACAATACTCACTTTTCAGCAAACGCATGCCGCTGTTTCCTAAAATGCGACGTACCACACGCGGCATATTACTGGTTACCCGCCATTTAAGTACACGATATAAGTCAGGTGGAATCTCTGGGCCTTTTTGGGTGTCGGAAGAAAATGCTAAGTACGGTGGTACATTCGGAAACAGACTGGGTACTAATATTGTCTCTGGATTATCTAGAGTTTCTCCACATTCTTGAAATTCTAAAAACGATTCAACACTTGGTATACAATCCACAGAATGAGTTATTTTGTAAGCATATGATCGATAACTTTCTTCGGAATCAGACGATAAATCAGAACTCTCACTGTCCCCTATACCCGAAACTGAAATGGACACAAATATTTAGCAAGCTGTCTACATATACATATACACTATATATCATCATACATCATCATACATTATAAATATATATTATAATCTTTACCGTTATCCAAGTCATCATCATCGTCGTCGTCATCATCGTTAGAATCAGTGTTTTTAGTAATATTTCTATTAGCATCTGTATCTGGAAGGGGACTCATCGATTTTAAGACACGTATACGACCAGCCAAAACCATTTGAACGTTATTCTTAATTTTTGTTCGACTGTCAATTTGTTGTTTGCTTTTCGAACGTCCTAATCGCGAATGGGATGATGACGTTCGTGCCAGCCGCGGACTCTGGCTGTCATAGAGAAGTACACGGCGGTTATGTGGAGATGGGGGTGACGCTTTCTTCACTACAACCAAGGCTAAAATAAAGTAAAAATGTTCACATTTTATAAAGTATTTATTTAGTTATTGATAATAGATACAAACCTTTAGATTTAACAGGCGTAGCCGGCAGTTTTATTGGACGTGGTGGTATAGATTCATTATTATTCGGTGAGTGTACACGTTGCAATTGATCGCTGCTGTTATCATTTCCACCTTCTCGTCTAACCCATTGTGAATCATTTGTTGCCTTGTAATCTCGCGTATCCGAATCGGAACGAGTTCGCAGTTTCCTTCTAGTTGCCTGCAAAACTAATCTCATGCGAGCAGCTTTGGCGAGTTTAACATCTCTATTTTCATATTCATTAACATGAATTCCATCAACAAAACTCCCATCTGATTGTTCTTCTTTAGATCCATCTCCATACCTGATGAAATCATCAAAGGAAAAAGCATCGTTGTTGTTTGACAATTTCTCCCGTAAGACATTAGTAGGAGTGGCAGGACGACTTCTATCGATACTTTGATGCCTTCGATAACTTCCTGTATCTACAAAATTGGTTTTGCCTAATACCTGATGCTGGTTCTCCACGAGAAAATTGTCTTTTTTTGTTACTATCGGCATGACAGACAGCGAGGGCAACTTTCTCCCGTTACCTAACTTCTTTTGGTACTTCTGATTACTTAGGTTAGAATCATAAAAGTATGAATAGTAGTGTTGATAATGCTGCTCGTAGGCGGGATTTGAGCAACCTTCGTCCTGCCTTTAAGAATATAAACATCGATTATATATAAACATTGCTCATATTATGAACAGAGAAAAATTTTAAATTTTTATAAAACAAAAATTAACATAAGATATAAATATTAATACATTTACAATTACAAATTTAACGCAGCAAATACAAACTAAAATAAAACTTATAGAAAAAATAATAATAAAAGAAAGCAATCAACTGATAAGTAAGTAACCAGTAAGATGTATAAATTTATTACGGTGGTAATAGTTGATATTCCGGTACTGCCATTGCATATGGATCTAAAGCGTAGGGGTTTCCAAATAGCTTAAAATCGTCATTGTTGTTTCTGTTAGTGAAGTCAGGTGGAGACTGCATGATGTTTCGAATTTCGCCGTCATGTAATGCGTTCTTATTGCGGTGAGAATAACGATGGTGAAGTTTATATGTTTTTGTTGGAGGACAATGTTCGAAAATTTGCTCGAACGTGGCAGCATTTGTTGGAGACATTCGTAATTGATGATGATGAGAGTGTCGTGCGGCATCTATCGATCTTCTTATGTGATCATGTAAGCATGGCGGCGATTTCGGTGTGGGAGACAAATTTCCATTTACAATGAATTTGACTTCACTGCTATTCACTTTCACATTATATTGGGCATCGTCTGCTCCATATCTTGTATACATTCTTTTGATGATTTAAGCAACTGTTGCACTTATCCGATACACATTTGTTGCAATAGTAACCTTGTTTGCATAAGTTATCCTATATATATATATATATACATATACACACATATATAATTATTACTTGTGATTATTTCATTTTGCGCTTAACTCTTTAATTTATATACTTTTAAGAGAGTTCCTTACTGCATATATTTAAATAGCGATTGATTTACCTATTTTACACATTCAGGAAATTATTGAAAAGTTTTATTCAAAAATTCATTCAGTTCCATGACCAACTAATTTATGTAAAATAAAACGGGTCAGTGGATTTTGCGCTCATTTTACATAGAGGTACAATACAAGTTTAGACGATGACATTGAAAAAGTTTTTTGTTTTTTTTTATATTAACATTTGTCCTAGTTCTTACTTGTGATAATATACACACTGACCTGTATAACTCGAAAATGCAAGTTGCTTGAATGCAAGATCCGTTAAGGTTGCACCAAAAGAAAATTAATCCTTCAATCGAGCAATTTTTTTTGATTTTGCTTTGAATGGAACACCCGCACCGAAAATGGAAATACACAAAAACGCATTCAGAAGCTATGTGACATTTATCGTTTGAGGTAAAATTTCTAGAGAAATTTTTCGTAAGACGTTAAATGCAAAATCCAACGAGAATTTCCAAGGTTCTCTTCTTTATTTAAATTCTAAGTAATAAGTAAAATTTTTAGAATATAAGATAAAACTCTTTAATACAATTTCAAACACGTTTATAATTTAAAAGAAAAACAAGATTTCAAAACTTTTTTTTGAAGGTTCTAGCAAAGAAAAACGTGCGAGAAATTTTTAATTGTCAATAAATCTCAAGAATGACAATTAAACATCCCTGTTTTAATATAACTGAGAAAACTGCCAGATCTCTATTAAAAGAACACAAAAATAGCTTGGACGCGCTCCTGAACAAAAAACAAAATTCCTAAATAGTCCTTACCGCGGTTGACAGGTATGATGTTTAATACATTCAACATTTTCAAACAATATTTGGTTTAATTAAGTCACTTAGGTTTAATTACTACATATACAACAGCATATATATCTAAGTAGAAGCAAAGACTATTCAAATGTTAAGCGTAGCAAATTTGCTCTATAAAAGGATATGTTTCACATAATCCGCGACCATTTATTTTATTTTTTCTTTATGTATTTATTACATAGGTCGACATACAATAGACATGATCTATTATTGGTTGATCTAATGTAAATTCCACTTATTAAAAATTCTAGGTACGCATATGTATATGTAGTAATATTTTACTTTCTGAACGCAAAGAAAATATCGAAGAAGAAGTTTAACGAAAATTATGTTAAAAATTAGTGTAGTATTTAATAAATTAAGTTGTTGAAGAAAAAGAAGTTTTACGAAAGTTATATTAAAAAGTAGTCTAGTCTTTAATTAATTTAAGGTGCAAAGATGTTGATGAATGGCTTAATGTAGCTGCTGTCCACTGTAAGTATCATATATTTACACATCAGAAGAAGATATATCTATGTACATATTTGCCGATAGTAAAAGAAAAGGTTTCGAAAAAAAATATCGGTACTAACATTCAAAACAGTCTGTACTTTAACAAATGGCGTTACTTGATATTGCACGTTTCCTAATTTTCGTAATTGTAACGAAAAAATAAAGGCAAAATCAAATTAAGCTTTAATAGCTGAATACAGCGCGTTCATAATCATAAATGTGAAATTATGAATGATTATGTGTATTTACGTATTCTAAACCATTTCACACGCGTGAACAAAGTTGTATCTTTGCTGCATGAATATTTTACATTGACAAGACAACATTGATGTTTATGTAAACAAAACTCATACGGTTTCAAGCATCATACCTTTTGCCGTCTCGCGTGTAAAGTTTTCTCTGCAATAATTTCTTGTAATTTGTGCAAATATTACGAAAACATCGTTGTTGACTGCGTCTAGGCAATTACGAAGAATCAAAATGTCAGAAGAATCATTTTATGGTATTACATTAACCGCTGAAAATAATGCTGTGTTGTGGGATGTGCTTTCAAATGACGAAGATTACCCCAGAGGTCAAAAGTTAATAATTCGTCAAATTTTATTAGGTGCTGAAGCCAAAGAAGATGAATTCAATGTTGTCGAGGTGCACACCATTAAAGATAATTTGAAGATTCCAATTGCGGTATTGAAAGCTGGCGAAACACGTGCTTGCAATCCTGACATTGAATTTTATGAAACTGCGGTAACGTTTAAACTTATTAAGGGCAACGGTCCCGTGTACATACATGGACAAAATATCAAAGATGAGGTTGAAGTGGTTGATATCGAAGACGGTGAGACCGATGAGGAGGACGATATCGTTGAAGAAGAGGAATATGAAATTCAAGCCTCACCCAAGAAAAAGCTAAAAATGGAGAATAACGCCGATGGCAAAACCATCAAAAATCGGAAAAAATAAATTTGCCGCCTCCATTGATATACATTATACTTACATATTCGTTTAGAACAAAAGTAAAACACTACCACGTCATATAACATACAAAAGACCGAAAAAAACAAAATCTGTTCTTAATAAAATTAATTTTTTACTTAATTAAATTAAGTACTAGCTATCAATGTTCTGATTATAACTCAGGGTTTATTCGTGAGTTCCTTTTGGGATATGATTTAAGTGAAATTGTGAATATCGCTTGAGCACGTTTACATCATCAGTCCCCTATTGCCGCTCCGTCTTATTTTCTAAAATTTTCATTGATTGATTAAGGTTTTACATTTAATTTCATTTAATACTTTAAAATTGTTTTGTTAAGGAAAAAACATTTTTACAATATCCGATTTTTGTTCAATATAATTTCTTTGCAGAGTGGTACAATCAATTCAAAGCTTCTATGACATTCTAATGCCATTTCTTATGGAACCATCTCGTAAGTCATTTAAAAGAGGCTTTAGCTTCCGCAATTACTTTAACATTTGATAGAAGTGTCTTTCTTTGCCGCGTCCTTTTGAGATTTCCATACAGATAATGGTCCTCTTAAGTCTACTGGCTTAGACCGCTTGGTCATCCTGACAGATAAGAGTCATTTGGTTTGGATAACAGGGTGGGTCGACGCAGTCGAAGTTCACGCCATTTTGCCAACAATGAACGTTGGTACAATCGTCCCGCTGTGAATGAACATATACATATAGCAAATAGCTTTTTATGTGAAAATGGTGAATACACTCCCATTTGATACCTTCACTTACCTATTCGGCATTCAAATTTTGGCTATCAAGGACAATTTTCAGTGAGTTGACGTTTCCTCGTTTAATCAAATCTTTTGAAGGCATTCAATATTTTTAGAACATCATCAATACAATCTCTTTTAAAATAAAGAAACCACGGAACATTTTTTTCGGACAAGAGAGAGTTGCCATAACACTTTTCAAGCTTCGGTGCTGTTTGCTGAATTAATGATATTTCTATTCATTCATTTAAGTACGAGATATCGTTTAGGTTTCTGCAAAGCCTTTGAACGGATTAAACAGTTCATAATTATATTTTCATTGACTAAGGTTAATGAAAATAAAGTGCCTAGAGAGGCTTCTTCTCTTTTTTCTCTTTTTCTCTCTTCTCTCAATTTTTTTCTCGTAAAAGTGCGAAAGAAGTATAATGTAAAAGATATTCAGTTATTTTTGCGCGTAGTGCTTAGACATTAAAAAGCAAAGGTTCACATGTGAGTGTCGGTTTCTTGCCGGAAAGTTTTACTTGCCTTTATATAGTTGTGAAATCGGTTAGGCTTAAGATCGGTTAGGTTTAAGATCACAATAAAAAAAAAAAGGAGGAACAATGTAAAAAAAAACACCGTTACCTTCTGTCGTATTTCAATCACACTGCTTTAAACGTTTTTTGCTTTTGCTATTTTATTATACCCACCACTGTGCGATGGGATTGTACTCATTTTGTTTTTTTCATAATGTATGTAACACCCAACGCAAACGAGACAGAATGTTTAAAAATATTTTGTATATTCCTCAAATGAAGAAAAGCGATATAATCAATTTCAAATGCGATGTAAATAACTCCTAATAGCGCATCATTTCATTTCTTCTGCAATTGCATAAAGCAACCTTCGATACTCTCAATAAGAGCATTTCCTATTATAGATCCCCTCTAAACAAATTACCAAGTTAATGACATGTTTTCTAAATCGTGTAGCTGATTTGATAATATTCTTCTCCCTTCTTGTAAAAGAGTACTTCTAGTTCGGCCATAGCCTTTTTGTTCGTCATTTTCATATTTTCTTTGAATTTTTTTTGTGAAATACCGTTATTCTTGCTTCTTGCTGTATTGTTCAACTCAGTATTTGTTAAACGTTCTAAGATTAAGTTAATAATATTTTTACATTTAATTTACCTTAATAAACGATGTCACATAATAAATATTCTTGTGGATTTGAGGAGTTTTACTCTAAGGATCATAATTTATGGAAATCCGCAATAGCAGAGTTTTTCGGAAGTTTACTTTTGAATATTTATGCTGGTGCCGCATTTGCTCAAGGAGAAGATATCATATTTAAAGCATTTTCCAATGGTTTGGGAATATATATTGTGAACGTTATAATAGGTAAACGAAGCGGAGGTCACATTAATCCGGCTGTTACTGTAGCCATGTTAATATCTCGTCGCGTCACGATTGCAAGAGCCTTGCTTTATATAATTAGTCAATGTTGTGGATCTATACTTGGCATGTTTATGATTAAATATCTTTTGGATGATATTTATCATTATAGCTGGCACAGTTATGCATTGATTGAAAATATTTCGCCCTTTCAAGGTTTAGCTATTGAATTTCTTTTGGGTTTTTCCTTGCTATTGACTATATTTGCTGCCTATGATATTAACACTCGAAATCTGCACTGCGTAAATTGTTTGGCCATTGGCTTATGTGTTACATTAGGTCATCTGACATTTGGGCGTTATACTGGCGCCGGAATGAATCCAGCGAATGTTTTGTCAGTAGCAGCAATATTCGGTAATTGGGATTTTCACTGGATTTATTGGCTTGGCCCAATTTTTGGAGGAATTATGGCTGCTGCGATTTACGTACAAATTTTGGAAATTTCGCTTCAACCCAAAGTTATAGAAGCTGCAGATAAATATCGGTTGCATGTATTTGAGCGTGAAATGTTAAAAATGAAGTCTAATGAAAATTGTACTTAATAATTGTATTACGTTGTTACGTTGTTTTGTAGTTGTATATTTAATAAAAGTGTTTTGTTTCATTATGGATATCTTTTTCGTTGGGTATAAATAAAAATATGATATTCTAAAGATATATAGTTGGAAAACCATGACTTTTTGTTTTGTGAAATTAACAGAGTTTTATTGAAAGCTATGCACGTTTTTATTCATATAATTTCTATCATCACTATAATTGGAAAGAGTCAGTTTGGTTTGTTTTGAATTCGTTGTACCTCCTCCTGAATTCGCTGTACCTCCTTTTGAATTCGCTGTACCTCCTTCATGGACTACGTAGAAAGTCTTAACACAAAATGTCTAAAATTCATCCCATGCTCCACGTAAAAATATGTTTCATGCGACTTATCAAAAATATCATGAGAATAAAGTGTTTGCATGGATGTTATGACATTTACTAAGAATGGAAACTTTTTGAATAAATCTTCTAATATTTCTGCATTCATTTCTTAAAGATTTTTACATGTTTGTAATATTCGCTAGATGAAATAATTTTTTCTTCATATACAACATTTATATGTAGTACACTCTAGGTACAACTATATTAATATGTTCTTTTTCTTTTTTTCAATTCAATTAGTTTATCTTAAAATCCTTGGTTGTATTTATTCGTATGACAGTAGGAAAATCAGCACCATATCAGCTGAGTTGTTAATACTGTTTGGTGACGTTTCTCACTGTCAGAAACAAAGACGAAAAAGGATGGTAAAAAGTTGAAAGAATTTCATTATTCTCAAGAAAAGTTATATTTCCTTTCAATTTATATACTTAATGTTCAAGTATTGCAAATGATAGGTTTTTGCTATATATCAAAATAAAAAAATTTAAGTGAAAGACCTTTGTAAATACATATTTGCCTACGTAGTCCAGTTTCATTTCGGGGCAAGCAAAGCAAGAGAAACGAAATTATTTAAACAACATATAAGTGAAGTAGTTTATTTAATAGCTTTGAAAAAAATGATGATAAGAAAGCAGCCGAAAGGCTGGCGAACGCCAAATTCAAGTTATGCACTGATCTTTGTATTGGTATTATCACAGTTTATCATTACGGAGCAATTTTATTTGCCGGGACTGGCGCCTGTTAACTATTGTGTCACATCGGATGCATCCACTAATTGCAAGGTGAGTACTATCAATATAATAATATGAATGAACTAATTTGTGATAAGCAATCAATTAATAAAGTCTGCTCTTATCAGAAGTGGCATCGTAAAATAAAGTTATAGTATTTAAAATAGTTTCCTAACATGATTTCTTTATTGTGTTTTCAGTCAAATATAACACTTTACGTAAATCGTCTAAATACAGAGGAATCTGTTATACCTTACGAGTATCATCACTTCGATTTCTGTATTGGCAATGAACAAAATTCTCCCGTTGAAAACTTGGGTCAGGTAGTTTTTGGCGAACGTATACGTCCGGGACCATATAAAATAAACTTCCTCGAAAATATTAGTTGCAAAATGGTAAGTAACTCTACAATTAATTTAATAAGTGCCTAAAGTTTTTCATATAAAATATCAAAATTCTTAAGGCTTCGACGACTCTGAGGCCATGTTTATATTCCCAAGTCTGATAGAAATTACAAATAATGTTGATGTTCTATAAAATTTACAATTTTTATATTTATTATATATATATGTATTATTATATACGTACTATGCCGGACCTGGAAATATGACCATTGCCGCATTTTCTTTTCAGCCTTAATGATTCGATTTATGGCTTTGTTTTAATTTCGTAACTATTGTACTCATACATACATTTAAAAATTTGTTTTTTTTTTAAGGTCTGTCGAAAGAATTACGTGGGTGGTGATTCAGATAGTGATCGCCGTATGATGGTATTAAAGAAGGGCATCAGTTTAAATTATCAACATCATTGGATTGTTGACAACATGCCGGTGACTTGGTGCTATCCGTTGGAGAACAATAAACAATATTGTAGCACTGGTTTTCCCATGGGTTGTTTGGTGCGTAATGATGGTGAAAACGGCTGTATGATTAATCCCAGCTACAATACACGCGGTTACTACTATCCTTTCAATCACGTCGATTTAAAGATCACCTATCATAGCGGACAGACAGAGGAGTGGGGTGTCGGCTTTAAAGGAAATGGCGGTCGTATAATATCGGTGAAAGTGACACCGCGCTCTATTAATCATGTGGATGCCAATAAATTAGACTGCAGCAATACCGATCCGTTAGCTATAAAAGGCGGTGTTTTATCGCCAACGGAGCAACTTTCGATAATATATACGTATAGTGTAGAATTTGTACGTAACGACGAAGTCAAATGGTCATCTCGTTGGGATTACATCTTGGAATCCATGCCTCACACAAATATTCAGTGGTTTTCAATTTTAAATTCTTTGGTGATTGTTTTGTTTTTATCGGGTATGGTGGCGATGATTATGTTGCGCACGTTGCATAAAGATATTGCACGTTATAATCAAATGGAAAGCGGGGAAGATGCTCAAGAAGAGTTCGGCTGGAAATTAGTGCATGGTGATGTTTTCCGACCTCCTCGTAAAGGCATGTTATTATCAGTTTATCTAGGATCGGGAGTGCAGGTATCTTGCATGACTCTGATCACATTGGCATTTGCTTGTTTGGGTTTTCTGTCGCCCGCGAACCGTGGAGCTCTCATGACATGTTCAATGGTCTTGTTTGTGGCTTTAGGCACGCCGGCTGGTTACGTATCTGCACGTATCTATAAAAGTTTCGGCGGCATCAAATGGAAAAGTAACGTGATTTTGACTTCAATGCTGTGTCCGGGGTAAGTGCAAAGTTGAAAATTAAAAAAAAAATTTTTTATTTCAAAATATTTTACTTGGATGTTTTTATATGCTTAGCATTGTTTTTGGACTTTTCTTCGTTATGAATTTGGTGCTATGGGGCGAAGGCTCCTCCGGTGCAGTGCCTTTCAGCACTTTAATTGCTTTGTTGGCTTTGTGGTTCGGAGTGTCAGTGCCATTAACTTTTGTTGGCGCTTACTTTGGATTTCGTAAACGAGTAGGTTTCTTTTGTTTTTGCATTAGTTTTCCTGTTTCTTACGTTTTTCAATTATTTTTTGCTCTAAATGATTGCATTTGCTTTGCAGGCTTTGGAACATCCTGTGCGTACGAATCAAATTCCTCGTCAAATACCCGATCAATCGATTTACACTCAGCCGATACCTGGCATTATTATGGGCGGCGTTTTGCCCTTCGGTTGCATTTTTATTCAGTTATTCTTTATACTTAGCTCGATATGGTCGAACCAGATGTATTATATGTTCGGATTTTTATTCTTGGTATTCCTTATATTGGTCATCACATGCTCGGAGACCACAATATTATTGTGTTATTTTCATCTTTGCGCTGAAGATTATCATTGGTGGTGGCGTTCATTTTTGACTTCGGGCTTTACGGCCGTATATTTATTTATTTATTGCTGTCATTACTTTGTGACGAAACTATCAATTAAGGATGCAGCTTCGACATTCTTATATTTTGGATATACATCTATAATGGTTTTCTTATTTTTCCTATTAACTGGTACAATTGGTTTCTTTGCTTGTTTCTGGTTTATAAGAAAAATTTACAGTGTAGTCAAGGTGGACTAAATTGACCCTGCTAGAAGGGTTAAATATAAGCATTATGAAAACTACATCAGAGTATATGCATATATTTTAGGATCATACATGTCTAAGTATTTAGGTCGTTAAGTTCAAGTTGTGATTTTTCTCAAAATTTCGACAAAGCAAAAAAAGAAGAAGAAGAAGAAGAAACAAAGATGCGCTTAATACATAAAAGCCAATTATGCAGAAATCAATCTGTTAAACAAACAAATTGTTTGGCGTCTGTGTGTCCAATTTTTCATATGTAAATTGTCAACATTTTTTGATAAGAAAGAGAGCGCAATATTTTTGAAAATAACATAAAATATGATAATCTTTTATAAATTTTATAAGTTAAATAAATGTAGATAAGATTTTTCACAAACTATTTGCTTTAATTTCCCGTTCTTATCCTCCTTTTTATCCCCCATAGTATGCGGGATATTCAACATTTCACTCATAATAACATAAAAAAAGTACGATTATCGTTTATCTATTTAACATAGCGTTAAAACAAAATGGGCAGAATTAGTTATTGCAAATATAATAATAATACCTTTTACAATTAACGCTAAAGAAAATCGGACTGTTATTGTAAACATCACATTGTCTTTGTCTATTTGCGGATGTTACATATGTTATACAGTTACTTCAAAATCTTGGCTCTTGTCACTGTAATTATGTTAGTTTATACTATTTAATAAATTTAATTATTTAATAAAGGCAAAAAAAAAAAAAAATATGTAAAAAAATGAAATATAATTTTATTTTTATTATAGTTATGAAATTTTTAAGACGACCTCCTTTCTATTCAATATCATCTTGAAGATATCTGCCTAATGGAAGGCAAATTAAAACAAGTAAAAACGCCACAGTGGATTATGACACACCCTTAGATACCCTACAGTACAGTATTCATATAACGACTTTTTAAATTAAAGCGTTATAAGGGAAATGCTCGAAGAAATGATCTGATCTGAATCCATTCTCAATAGCATTCCTTCTTGAAGCGAAATACGTCAGTGTACCAATTTCAGTCAGTGTACAAATTTCATAAGAATATGTCCAAAATTGCAACCTGTACGTTGAAACCAAGATAACAAGATGGACAGACGGACAGACAAACTCAGATCGATTCAGAAAGTAATGTTTGCATCACAAGTGGTGTATGACATAAAAGAATTGCTTGTCATATAAACTGCAAGCCTAAGACCGTTAACAAATAAATACGTCCGTTTAAAGTCCTACTTGCCCCACATTTTGCAAAAAATTTCTGTAATTCGTGACAATTTTAACCGAAAGTTAAATTGAACTGACTATTATTTTGCATGTGCGATCGGATGGATAGATGGATGGAAGAATGGTTTGGCGTCATGTTAATTTGATAAACATTTTGTCCCGGTGCTTGGCGTCTAAACAATACTTCCTGGTTAGACGCCATTTGCCGGATTTCTTTCATTTGTTTTTCTTTTTATATATTTATTGACAATTAGAACTACTATTAAGATATGCTTGTAAGTGTAATTAGTGAAGAAGAAAACTTTGATTTTCCCTATGAAAAATTATTGATTGAACTTTCTTTGTTTGTGTTTTAAATCCAATGGGTTAATTGCATAATGCCATCTTCGGTTTTTTGAGTATCCATAACGCTCATCTGACGTACTAAACGCTTTTTGGAAAGACGTTGCGGACGTCTATTATCTAGAGGCGTCCGTTCATCTATCACCGATTTTGGACGGCTACGTCTTGATATCGAGGAGGAAGCTTTCATCTCCAATTCAACATCGGAAGTTGCATTATCTTCTAAAACGTCAAGATTTTCATAAGATGCAGTTTGCGATGGCACTTGCCTGTAATGAATTATGGAAGTTTTACCGCGAATTGTTGAAGAAAATTTAAAAGAAATATTTACGGCTCTGCTTTGCAACTGCAGCATTCATTGAACGACCAATCTTTGCCGAACTCTTCGCCTTCATCTATAGTTTGCGGTAAACGATGATGTAATGTCTCGGGTAATCGTAGACTAGTAAAACCACCCAAAACTGAAACAAAACCCATTATAACCAAAGGCAATTTGAGATTTTCTTTACCCTGAAAAGAAGAAAAGACATATTTCATACTGCTGTCGATCACGATCGGATGTTTAGGGCTACCAAGTAGGTGACGAATGGGATAACAATTAAACCCAAGCCACCTACGTAACTGGATACTCCAATACCAATACCACGAACTTGTGTTGGATATAATTCACCAGCGAATGGATAAATAATTAAAAATGATGCGGATAATAAGGCTTTGGATAACAAATATAGATAAAGAGTTTCATCCACTGCCGCATCAGGCACCATCACCGTAATGACACAAGCTAAACCACTTTTTAAGGGAAAAAACCGAAAAAAAAACAGACCAATATATCATTGAAATGAAATGAAAACTGATACTTGGTGTCCGAAAATATGGCTTACATTTAGCTAAAAATTTGGGATAGCGTCCACTTAATTTTTTTTTTTCATTTATAATAGCTTACGTATGTCAAGATTAAGAAAAAAATTTGTTGGAAGAAGTTCAAAGCACTGGACGTGGTGACAACCAAAGATTCCATTCAAAGATTTTATTAGTGTAAAAAGACTGAAAAATTGTAATATGACTATTAAGCCTTTGATACCTTCTCAAGAAAGAAAGCTCTAGATGGCCTGACCTAGCCATGTTTTTATGCTAATAGACGTATTATTACTAAACGTAAGCCTTTTATTCGGACAAATGGAATACACGAAAAGTATTTGTTTTTAAGCTTACCCCAAAATCATTGATAAGCTGAGAGGCCAACGTCTTCCCCAACAATCCATTAAGAACCAGCAAACCAAGTAACTCGGAATTTCCACAACAGCTGACAAAAAGAAGCTTAAATATTGATTACTACCCAGCGAAGGGCCATAATATGACAGACCCAAGTAAACAGTCTCGTTAGCGAACCAGCTGAGTGTAATCAAGATAGTCTTCAAACGCATATTGGGAGTTCTAAAACAAGGAAGGGTATTACAGTCGGGCAAGGCCGACTATAACATACTTTACAACACTTCGCCTTCTACAGTTATACACATGTATTGGTAATAATACACTAAAAGTTACACATTACTTTCATGCGAAGGTATACAAAAGTATATTTTGGATGAAACTTTTGAGGATGACCAAAACATCGCATCATCTAAATTTATTCCTAAAAACATTATTATTTTTTAACTTCTGTTATAAAAAGCTAGCAATCAGACTTTCTCTTTATATAAGGATTTGCTTTTCATAACAACTCCTATGTGTGTAAAGGTCTAAAAAATATACCTAAGTTATCCAAATTCAATACACAGTTAGCTTAAACCAAAAAGTGATTTTAAATGGATCCATAGGTGGACGCATTTTTTATTATTTAAACTGGTTCAGAAAAGCCTTCTTCTGCTTCCCCCTAGCTTGTCTGTCCGTATGTCTGCCTTATATTCTTTATTTCAGCCTACTGGACTCAATTTTTAAAATATATGGATGAAATTTGGTGAACGATTATGTGTTTTGGTCGAAAGTCAATCGCTTTTGAAAATGGCTCGGATTGGACTGCGTTTTCATTGATTTAAAAAAGTTGTTACGTCAATAACTGTATTAAGTGAAGTGGTGGAGGGTATTTAATGGTGGTCCATGGCCCTCCATTAATATTTTTACTTGCTTAAAGTTCACTCTCTTACCTGCAGAGGTCCGGTAGGCCCACATTAATGTTTTTCTTTTTCTCTTTGAGTTTGTCGCGTGAGATTTGAGCTTCTAGTCTTGATTTTATATCAGCTGGAAATTCATGACCATTTACACGAGCCATAGTTTGTAAGACTTTCAACGCTTCCTCTAAACGTCCTCGCATCAGAAGCCATCGCGGTGACTCAGGCATTACGAATAAATATAAAAAGTAAGCATAAAATGGCACTGAAGTGTAATATGATAATTTCACCCAATCTCTTTCCAGGTATGTAACACAGGCCAGCAGCATAATACCCGAAGTGTAAAAGGTACAAGTCATAACCGTAACAAATGAACGATAATTTTCGCCGACAAGTTCAAGAGCTAGAAAAGTAATAAGCAACATATGTGAATAGTTTATGAAATGAAGGTGAAAGAGAATAGATAGAAGAATAGAGTTTTTGTGCTTACATATAATAAAAGGTATTTGATAAACAGCCGGTATTGTAAGACCAACAATGACACGGCTCCCCGCCCACGTCCAAAAGTCGGTACTTAACGATGTCATTAAACTGCCCGCAAGCAATGTAGTTAAGCAGCTAAAATATGATGTTCGGCGCCCAGCACGATCATTAAGTAAACCAAACAGATAAACACCAATAGGTCCGCCTACATTAAGAGCCGCCAAACCAATTGTAGGATATATATCACGTTCGCATACTAAATCAAACTGTAATCAAATTTCCATAAAAATTCTCACATAAGATATTATTATTATAGTTAATTTTAATAATACTACGGATTGAACGATCACATGTCGATGATCAGTTGAACTAATTAAATGGATTTTGTTATGAAATATTTACTGGCTTTACCTAAACATTTAATGTGGTATGCTTTAGCATGATGGTGATGTTGGATTACACTGAAACACATTCAAATATTTTCTGGGTCTAGGCGACCTACATCAATAACTATGGAAGACCAGATTTCACTGGTATTATATTCCCAACCATTTTTACATGCTTCTAATGGCCAAGAATCATTCGGTTCGATATAATTTATATCGGTATCTTCAAGTATTTCGGTCCAATTGACAGCATAACGCTGACATTTACTAAATGCACCGTTATCACTACTCTCCTAAAAAAAAAAAAGAAAAGAAAAAGTAAAGTAAACAAAACATTATCACAAGTAAACAATGGAAGCTTATATTACAGTATATATGTATGGTTCGCTCTTTCTACATTATATTGCTATCTCTTTTTTGTTATCTTCTCTCTCTCTCTCTCGCTCTCTCTCTCTCTCTCTCTCTCTCTCTCCCTCTCTTTATCGTTCACTCCCTTTAAAGCAATGTCACTGACAATATTATGTCAATGTGTGGCTTCGTTTTTTTTTTTTTTTTTCCTTACCAACTCATTGGGAATGGCCAGAAATTTTCTTTGCTCCTTTGTTGTAATATTAAGCAATTCTGGAATTTTACACCAATATTCCTCAGGAGTATCGGCCATAAATAATTGATTGAAAGCGCAAAATCCGCAAGGTATACAAGCTGGCAGGCATATGCCAAATACCAAAAGTTTTTGATATTTGCCAAACTCACCAATAATGGGCAGTAAATCATCCAAATCGAAAGACTCCTAAGATCAAATAAACGAAACTTTAATATTCTTTTATTATTATGCGAATAACTTAAAAAACTATTACATCTTCGTCTCCTTCGTTCGTATTTGTAATTACAGGCTGGAGTATTGATCGTTCATTAAATTCATTCTTATTTTCTAAAGGCATTTCAAATAAATATGAATTTTGTGAAAAAAGAAAAAAAATTTTTTTTTTCACTTATTCCACCTTTCCTAGATAAAAGTTAACCAAGTACTGTGTGCATTTCTTAGCTTAAAGCACTTGAAAAGAAGACTTAGAAGTGGCTCAGCTGGTCTCATTTTCGCAATGCATAGTCGCTATGAAAGGGGAAAAAAATTCAAGCCTTTTTTTTCAAAAATTAAAAATTGAAATTTTATTTAAGAAAGAAATGAGAAGGAAAAAAAATTGATCTAATTGCGAGATGGCTTAGTCTGCTACCTATAGGGACCACGTATCGAGATAGTAGAGTATGAAATAATGAAAGATATTCGGTTAGCTAGGCTTTTATAAATATTCGATCAAAATGCACTGATGTAAAGTTCAGAAAATTGTAGGAAATTAGGCGCAAAAGTAAGGATGGACGGAAGTTGATGGAAGAGACTCCGTTGTCGATGTTGATTTAGAAACATAGAGAAGATAGGGAAAAAGCTTTCAGAATTGATTTTTCGGAATTTTTTTTCCCGCCGTTAGAGCTTACATTTCTAACATTTCTTTAGGTCCAATCAATTCCGTGGAAAATCAAGATCAAACCATTTGCAAAAATCCGACATGTCCGGCATATCATTGTAACAAGCTAATGGATCCTTAAGATATCTACTTTTCTGATCTGATTGTGAATGCCAAGCTCTAATATTCGAAGATTCATTTCCGGCGCATCTAACCCTATGGGTATATTGAAAATACTTGTGGAACTTGATAGCATGGGACAGACATATTTTGCCGAAATCTTTGTTACGCCGAGAAGGAAACTTCAGAAATCTCATAAATTATATGTATTCCTGATCAGTATCAAACTCTGAATCTATTTAGGTACGTCTGTCTGTCCATTTGCCGGCTTGTGTAACGTTTTCACTAAATGCTCTCGCGATAGCAAATATTAAAATATTGGTTTGTAGCAAACTCTTGCACGCAAGTTCACATTGGTCAGAAGACGCGTCCGCAGAACAACATAACCTGAGACCGCCTCGGTTTTTAAAGAACACGAACAAGATTCGTTTGTTGCTTGTTATTTCTAAGCTAGAGCACATGCAACCATAAAAACCATATCTGCAGCGAAATGAAAACAGTCGTCCCCGCCTATTAAATTTTAGAGAATATTAAAATTTAATTCTTTTGTCAAAATGTCTTTAACACGCAGAAGAAAACTTCAGAGATTCTACGAAGTGTATATGTTCTCGATTGGTATCGAATGTTGCATATCTGTCCTTCCGTCTATCAGTCCTTGTAGATTTTGTATGATAAGCATGCCTTGAAGTAAAGGTACAAAAAAGGGGGAAAAAATCGACCGCGCCCACTTTATCTTTTTATGCTTCTTTTCTTTTAAGAAAAAGATGATGCTTTGATGTTTGTTGTTATTGCAGTTACCTTTGTAACAAAAAAAAAGAAGAAGAATATTAGCCAGAAGGAATTTTTATTAAGCATTCTAATAATTATTTGGAGCGACGATGTTTTTTAAGCAAGGTTTGAATCAGCTTCCATTTTAATGTCACGCAACCAGCAGTTTCTTTTTTTTTTCTTCTTTCCTTTTTTCGTTGTTGTATTGATCGTAAATAAAAAATAACGGCAGCGTATCTAATCGAATGAATCATACGGATTTTTATCTCATCAAAAATAATATGAAATATGGAATAAAAATGAAAAATAAAAGCAATATTCTGATCATACAGCGCACAGAGAGCGAGCAACAAGGCCTTACGGCCAGCATATATTGAAAAAGACACAAATTTGCAGACATATATGTTGGTGCATAAACTATAATAAATCGAAAAATGAAACTAAATCATATTAAAATTTTTTTTTGTTTTCCTTTTTGTCGTTTATTTTTTTTTTTTTTAGTGTTTGTATTTAGAAGTTTAATAAAAAATCACACGATTCCATACTGACTTCATTTTCGTTCACTTCCATTTTGCCGCCATTAATCAAACTAAACAGATTCACAGATTTTTGTGTTGCTCTTGTTGTTGTTCGTTCAAGTGTTTGCAATATTTGGAATGCGTTACCAATGCAAAGCAATTGGCCAATTTTTCTTGGTGTTTTTTCTTAATGCTATCGGTTGTTGTTGGTTATAGTCTGGCAGCAACAGCAGCATTATACATAAATTATTTCATTATAAGGGCATTATTATTATTATTTTTATTATTATTATTATTTTGCAAAAAAAAAAAAAAAAAAAAATATGTATATTTCAT